>CBVK0104092865.1:0-10968 GCA_900067695.1 Picea abies
TAACCGTGAGGAATTATGTGGCGTTCCACATACCACCAGAAATGAAATGACAAGAACTATACATCTAGTATATTTTCCCTGAAAAAATCACTTTCCTTCATCTCATTATTCCACAATTAAGCATGGGTTCTCTTACTCCACAAAGCGTCTTCCCATGAGGGCTTTCACCATAAGGGGATCACTTTGGAGTTCATTTATATTTACTTCTTATCAACCATGAAAAAATAGTAATGAGTCATATTTACATAAAACAATATCGGGTCCATTACCCAAGCCTTTTTTCTACGGGGCTTTCTTCAAGGGTTGACATCAATGACAACCAACCTTAATCAACAATTTTCACTTTCCATCTCAATCCCCTTGGGATCACCGAGATTCCCCCCTTGCAGGTATTTCATCATCACTAAAGTGAAGGGAGTGTCTGTCTAAGGTGAAAATGGGTAGGTTATCCCATAGTTTTCACACTTTTGCGGATTGAGTTGGTATTTTCCCAGTCTACATATTGTGAGATAACATACGACACTCAAATTAGTGTTGATTTTCATATTTTTAGAGGGAGAAATTTCCATTTTTTTTACTATTGTTTGGTCAATATCAAATGATTAAATATTTCCCTGAAATCTCTTTCAAATCAATAGAAACTTAAGACTATTTGTTTTTTTCATGGTGATGAAAGCCTTCACTTTTTACAACAATAGAGTACATATTTTTCATGAATTTGGAGATGAAAGTGTCTTCATCTTTGTTTTTCATGGCTAAGGTTGTTTCAATGGTAAGGGGAGGGTGTATTGTTGTCAAAAATGTCTTTGATTCTTCTTATTCTATCCACATATGTATATATTCTTCAATTAGTGGATCGAAAGGGGATAGAGGACAAGTTTATTTTGAGATTGACCATTTGTAATAGTCATATTTCATACTATACAATTGATATATGCATCTATTGTATCTAGACAAGGTCTTCCTAGGATGAGGGGGTATCCATTCAACTCGGATTTTGTCTTGAGCACTATGAAATCTATTGGATACTCCCACAAATGAGTAAACACCATTATATCCTCTAATAATCCCCCGAGATTTACAGTCAATATGTCGGCTAGATGGAGTATAGTAGGTGTGTCTCTTAGTAATTCTTGAAGGTCTACTCTAAGCATAGTGTCCTTTGTCATGACATTAATAATTTCCCCTAGGTTTTTCAAAGTATTATGTATGAGATTTTTGTTGATATAGACATCTACTAGAGGGATGCATGGATCTAAGTACTTAGGGACAAATACTCTTCCTAGCATGAGGTCTGCTAGTTGGCCTATCACATTGACTATAGTAGAATCCTTCTTCTTTCTTCTAGGTTTCTTAATGCATTCCTCTTTGATGAATTTATTATAAATAGGAACATTCTTAATAGCTTGGAAGAGAGGGAACTTGACAATTGATTTTTTTATTTCTCCTAGGAGGTCATTTTATGAGGAGGTGTAGGCCTTCTTGATGTCTATCCTTTCAAGATATGGTGAAACTAGTTCAGGGAGAGGTTGTCTTTGTGAAGGTGATTCCACTCTCTCAGAGCCTGTGTCTTTTATAGGTTTTGTAATGAGATGAGGGTTTTTTAGTACCTTTCTTGATATTATTTGATCTCTTGAAGATCCATAGAGTAGGTTCAGTAGATCATCTCATTATTGTACACTTGTTGGACCCGCATATAGTTTGGATTGGGTGTTGATTGTGTAGGAAACTAGGGTTTTTTTTTAGTTGTTGATTATTTGTTGTGGAAGCATTGATTTGTTATGGTAGAGGGAGGAGTAATTTTCATTGTTGTTGGTTTGGAGGTATCCATCCTTGTGGGGGGGCATTCTACTGATGGTTTTTGTAGGTTGGGATGGAAATGGTTGATAAGAGTGGTTGAAAGGTTAAGGTTGATTATGATATTGCCATTGATTTTGCATGGGCCAATCAGGTTGATTAGGGGGATACCAAGGAAAGACATTTGTTAATTACATATTTCTCTTCACAAATTACACAAATTTGTACAATGTTTATTAAGTGGGTATTTGTTTCTAGTGTGTTTCTTTGTGCATTTAGGACAAAAAATTGTTTGAGATCTTTATGCTTCCTCTTGCTTCATCTTTATCTACAATATATCCATCTACATGGCTAATAAGTGTAAAATATCATTTTTCATATCTTCTAACAAGGCTCCTTCTAAGCTAGATGATTGTGTTACCATACTTATATGATTCCTACATTTATTCCTTGTTTGGAGTATTTTTTAAATACTTAATTGATGTCTTCATACTCCAACTAGAAGATGTCTCCATACACCAACTAGAAGATGTCTACATTTGCAAGGAGATTCAACATCTCCATAAGTTCCTCTCTTACCCATATGAACAAGAAAAGTTTGAAAGAGTTGTCATACAATGTGAAACTATGAGCTATTATGTAACTAAGTTGGAACCTTTCCTCATATTCCTTTAGAGATTCATTCTCTCCTTGGATCATATGAAAATAGCATCTCTTATGTCCCTAGCCTTATAGTAGTCCCTAAAATTTTCAATGAAGGTTTGCTTCATTTGTTCCCATATTTTGATGGTGTTTCCTTCTAAACTCATGAACCATCTCAGGGTTGATTCCTTAAAAGTATAAGAAATGAGATTGATCTTTTTATCATCATATGCATAATAATAAGTCCTACAAAAAACTTTAAACTCAAAAAATAAAGTGTCATGTTCTTCTAAAGTAAATCCATGGAAGTGAAGAAGAGTAGAAGGGTCAATATTCTTCACTTTTTTTCTCCTTTGGTTTACCTAATGGCGAACTCAAATATTTCATATTGTTTATCTCCATCCTCATTCATGGTGTGATGATATGGGGATTCTCTTCCTTTTTTTGAAAATTTTACAAAAAATCATGCTTCCCCTTGCAGTAATTCTCCAAATTCTTCAGTGATTTCTTGGATGTTTTTCACAAAATATACTTGTTTTTTTAGATTTCTGTGGTGAGTATGAACAGATACGGTGGCCTGGAGGTAAGCAGTTTTTGGCACCCAGTAATCAACCAACTTAGAAACCCTCATAGATCAAATCAAGTTTGACAAAAATGACACCAACTGTGGATTATCCGGCAAACAACTTCAAATATACTTGTTTTTATTCTTGAGTGGTTGTACTTGTTCCAACAGTGTGAGGTATTGATAAAAATATACCAAATATATCTTTATATCGATGCATGAAATCTAATCAGTTGTTTTTATTTATTTTCTTGATAAAAATGATGTGATGTGTGCAACTTTTTACAGATCCCTAGCAATGGTACCAAAAAGTGATGGGCCAAAGAATTGCAACAAGAATGTTGAACTCCTCAATTTAAGTTTAAATTTCCAACCCAGGAACGTGCTACTTTGATAAGGTACTATGCACTATATGTGCAAACTACATCAGGGCAGTTATCTACTAGAAAGTAAACATGTTAATTATAGGAATGAAAAAACTACTTAATAACATGAAAGAGTGCCCAATCTCAGCCTATTTACTTATGTTTACTTACTCTCCACTAATGATGGATCTGCACTTTATCTACCCCAAGTCAAGGGAATCCATAGTAGCGAGTGTGAAGAGTGTTTTCCACTTTGTTAGAGAGAAAGGAGACAACAATCATAAGGTTACCCAGTTGGCCAATGGTGTTAAGGAAGGATCACCTAAAATTCATATGATGAGCTAAGATACTAAGAAAGGGAAGAGAAATTTGAAATGTAAATAACATAAATCAAATGAATTGGAAACAACATGTTGTAAAATTATTGTTTTTTTGGAACAAAAGAATTGAAGGGGCTCCAAAATGGAGTTAAAAGCACCTACTAATGAAATGACACAAAGTAACTAATTGTACTTGAATTGACATGTTGTAAATATTATATGAAATTGCTGCAAAACATATTTAAAATCATCTTCTAATGAATGAAATAAATCATCTAACCCTACTTGAAATGAAATGTTGGAAACTAATACAAGAAACTAAGATTACTTGCAGGAAATGGTACATAAAAGAAAATAGTGATAATACTAACTAAAGAAAACTATAGAAAGGAAAGATAACAACAAATAAAGGTCCCTTGAACAACCTTGAATGGTTCCAACTCAAGGATTTTACAGGGAACCTAGAGAAAACACAAAGAGCAAGAAATCTGAAAACACACTTTCTGCATTAAGAGATTAATCCATAACAACAATTTGTCCATGACAAGTTCGAATGCACTAGCTAAAAATAGCTTTTTTAATCCAAGAATAACAAGACTAAGCTAAGGATAAATCCTAGTTCTATTTATACAAAAATGACTCATCAATCATCCCTTCAATCAATCCTTGATTGAAGGGCTCTTGTCTTCAAGATCCCTATAATCAGCGACCCCTATTTTAAGGGTCAAATCCCCTTCTAAATTGATCTTCCCCAATCAGATATTCAAATTGATATATTGCTTGATTAGTTATCCAAAGCCATTTAAGACTTGGTATGTTTTGGAGATTGAAGAAGGGACACAATTTCCCTTTTATCTCAGGTGTAGGTCATGTTATCCACATTTTGTGGGATAACTAAGAAGATCATGTCTTGAGGCCCTCAGGTTGCAGATATGGAGTGACGAGAGACTACATGACCAATAATGTCCACTTTCACATGCAGAAGCCCGCTCTATCACCACATTCTAATCCATTGTCAGCACATCCACCACACCAGCTAGCTTCTGGAAGGTATATGGGTCTTTATCCATGCAGTACAAGTCAGGTATTGTGGCAGGTAATTACCCTAATAGTTAAGTCATTTAAGAATGTTGTATTTGAGCTACTTTTGATTATAGAATGTCTGCTTGGACATTATGTTTTTGACCTTGTTTCACCTTGGTGAGTGTCATAGATTTCCTAGTAAGTGGCCAACCTTTGGGGAATTCTTGCAACTGGGGGTCCCTTGATGGGTTATCGTACCATTCCCAACCATACATACCACTTTCCGCTCATTACATTCCCATCATAATGCCCTCTTCTAGGCCCTTTGAATTTAGTGACCCAAAGAGGGCATGTACCTCATTTCATGGGAAGAAGGGGTTGAAGGCCTAGACGGATTGTTGTTGGCTAAAAATAAAATCCTAGATATAGACCTTCAAGATGCTTCACCCAATGATCCCCGAGAAAGAAATGAAACACTTCTTTGTAAGAAATGGGGGACCCAAAAGAAATATATGATAACGAATTCTTAGGGGGTTAGTTGGAGGATGGGAGGTCCCATCACAAGCCAACCTATCATGATCATGGGTACTTAGCTATATGAAATTACCATCATATGGTCACCAAGCCAGGGTAGTGGCTCTTAGTTACACAAATGAGAGAAAGGGGGTCTCGTCATGAGCCAGCCTTCTGATTTTTGCGAGGTATTTTTGAATGAAACTATCATTATCTGGACACCATGCTACGACAGTGGCCTTCAACTCGTTCCTTAAAACATGAAAGAAATAATGAATGGAAAGAAGATGGGATTGGAAAAAGTGCATCACAAACGAAGGTGCCACACACCCTATACAAAGGAACCCATAAATGAGATAATACGAGCCCTTGTATGACATGAAACTCATCAACCTATGAATTCTAAACCCCTTCCACCTCATCATCCACTATATAACCTTGAAAGGTCATCCTTGGGAGCATCCCCTACTTGAGGATTTTGTTCTACCCAATAGGACCTTTATGACACCCCTCCCATACTTAAACCTGGTCAATTGTATAGGGTTTTTGAGCATTTGTTTAGTTTGATGAGGTAGATTTTATGCACATGTTTAGGTGTCTTGATTATTAGATGTGGTTTACACTTGTCATCATATCTTTGACTTGAGATATTTGGAGGGCATACCCTTTTGTTTTGCAGGACCTTGCTTGGTGGCAAGTTTTGGGAGAACAAGCCTAGCTTGGGATTCCATGGGGCAAGGCGCCCACAGGTTGGATGTTTTAGGCCCACATAATGGATCATAGATACATGCCTTTGGAGGCTTACATGTAATCATGGAGGATCTTGTACAGCCACTAATACCCAAACGACTTGCCCAGGAGAGGAAAAATGTCATCTTTGGAGGGTTGGCGTCATGATTGAGGGGCTTTGATGGTGATGGATTGGTTTCACATTGACACTTGGCATTTTTTTACTGTAGGAGGCATGGATTGACCCTAGCACTTAATGAGGAGGCTCAAGGAGCCCCAACGACCTCCATCCTCTTCTCCAACAACTTGCTCAAACTGCCAAAACGTCCCCTAAAGGGATGGTGTCATCTTCTTTTTAGGGTTTCTAATGTGTTAAAGTGAATTTTAAATGGATTATTTGGTTAAAGGGATAAGAAAAGGGTTTTTTACCCCTTATCTTATGTTTTACCATTTTTAATGTGGACAAACTATGTTTTAAGACTTTTGTATAAATAGAGATCATGTGAATCTCATTTCATAACATAACTCTCCCATTGTGAGAAGTACTTGGCTGAAATATTTGCTACTCTTGGTGATTAAGGTCTTTCTCTCTTGTGAAATTTATTTTGGTGAATGTCTCTTGGTGAATGGATGAGGAGGAGTGATGTGCACCCCATAAAGGCTTGCTCTCTTAGCTCTTGGATGAATGTTGCATGGTAAACTAGGGTTTGATATATTATTTTCTTGTATTAGGTAAGGAAAAATATGCATATGCTATTTCTTTCTAGCTTATTTTGGTTATTTTTGGTGGAAACCCTAGGGAGGAGTATGTTAGATACACCCTCCATTGTTGTTTCATCTCTTTGCTAAAATTATAAGTCTTTCCTTTTTTGCGAGGGTTGTTAGGAGGAATACGAGTGTGTATACCCTCCTAGATTTACTCTAAGTTTGGTTGGCATACCCTAGGGAGGAATATGGTTTACACCCATGGGGTTTTTTTTTATCTAAATATTTCTTTAAAGACCCCATTCACCCAATTTTAAAGGCACTAATCTGAATATTTTGCATTGGAGAATTAAAATAGTTGCATTGGGAAATGTGATTTTCGGTCATTTTAAGTTTTTGAAATTTGGGTTTTCTTCCTTGAGACTAGAGCACCTCTTAGCCACTAGGGAATCCCCTCTAATGGGTTAGTTCTTTTTGTTGCTACACACAATTATCTTCAGCCATTTGGGTTTCATAAACCATAATCTAAATTCTTCAATAACTCTTAAATCAACCATTGAAATTTTCTCAAAGTTTGCACACATGAACTTCTAGGTCTAGCGCACTTTTTGGCAAAATTTGAGGGGGGTTTAGTGGCTGATATTATTGTTTTAATAAGTTGTTTTTTACATCCATAAGGCTTATTTATTTTTCTTTAGAAATTTTTTACAACAACCTTACTTTTTCATGCTAGTATCTTGGTCTTTAAATCTTGAGTTTCATTAGCGTTTATCTAGTTTATCTCTTGCATATTTCACTTGATTTATTGGACCAATAAGGAAGGATGACAACCTTCCTTAAAGAGCACATGAAAAAATTCAAGTCGTCTGCAACAAGCAAGATGAAAAGAAGAAAGAATGTTATGCTAAGTTTTTTTATCGTTGTCAATGTTAGTCAGTTATTGTAAAAAAGCATTCGCCAATCTAAGTAAACAATGGCAATGTCTATTTTCGAGTAGAGTTAGTTGTGTCATAAAAATTCGTGGGAAAATTCTCTTACGAATTCGAAAGCCCAGAGAATTGAAAAAGAAAAGCAGCATGTACCAATTGTATAAAATCGTATTGAATGTTTAAGAAGGGAAAATACCCTCTAATGCAATGAGGAAGTTTGTGTGTATCCTGCATTCTCTAATTCTTCTTGTGTACAATTTCTTATTGTTTTTGCTGAGAGGGAGAGAACCTGGTAATATCATTTTTTACTGTCTGTGAGGTTTTGTGAGAGAGAATGTGCATCAAGGAACTAATGTGCATGTCTGGTTCTACTAGGGTGTGAGCAAGGTGTTCTTTAATTCATGCTGGGGGGCAACGTGAAGGATAGACCAAGTGTCTATCTCCATCAAGGAAAAATGCCCCTCTCTTTTGTTTGGCATAGTAGTGTGTCCCTCTTTATGTAAGGTACCATTCGCCTAGTTCTCTTAGTTCACTAAGTGCGGCCTCCTCTCTCTGTCATTTTGCAATTCTCTCCTTCAAAAAAATCGAGTCTCCCTTGTATAATATGCACTCACACTCAGATCAATTGGTATCAGAGTGTGTTATGTCCTTGGGACCATAACTTTATCCAGTCAAAACAAAAACAAAAAAACAAAATTGGGGGATCTTCCATTTAGTAGCATGTTTCTGCTCAGAATGTGCCTTTCACCCTTCATAGGGTTTATGTCACACCCTCCTCAAGGTCTACTCTAGACTACCACCAATTTCACCTCGACGTGAAGCCTCCATTAAGGACTCTAATGCAAACACATCAAGACCAGTGGTCGATTTGGCACTGGATCTTCAGGAATTGATTCATATTCAACAACGAAGACCTCCAGCAAGCATGAAGTTGGACACCCATTTTCAATTACCCAAGTTCGACAGTCAGATGAACGGTGAGATCATGGATTCCTGGATACGCAATCTCTCCACGTATTGCAAAACCTCACCTGAGATGGAGGAGGCTACAAAATTACAAATAGTTAGTCTCCAACTCGCGGGAATCGCCCAAACTTGGTGGGACACACACTTGACCAGCACAGAATTGATCATTGATCTCGTCACTCTGTCCCCGAAAACTGGTTGCATTACTTCATGGGAGACATTATGTCAATCCTTGAGAGAACGCTTCTACCATCCAGGCTACCTTCACAATTTTCTTGCAAAGTGGTTACAACTTCGGAAAATTTCCAATTAGTCGATAAAACGCTACATCGACGTATTCTACAAGATATGCATCCAAATCCAGATCAGAGAACCAGATTAGGTATTAATAATTAAGTTTAATTCTGGTTTATTGTTACCTCTCCAACGAGAGGTAGATATTTTTGACAGCACTTCTCTAGACAAGGATTTCTTACGGGCCTTGGTCGTAGAAAGAAAGGTAGCTCCTCACATTCGATATCCACCAAATCAAACCCGGGCAGATAACCCATCCCCTTATCATTCTCCACCTTATCCTTCTTCCTTGTCGGTGACCAAAAAGGCACTTTGGTGTAATTTTTACAAGACCAACTCCCATAACTCATTCAACTATCGAGCCATTAAAAATATCCACCCTCATCAAACCTTGTTTGCATAGGCCACACCAACTAAGTTTCCCGAGCAACCAAAAATCATCTCTCTCACTAACCCCACCAAAGTTTACCCATCCCTCATTCTCATGAATACACCAAAACCAAATCACCATATTGTTCCCCTATTCACTCACAACTTCCAAGTTAAAAATGATCTCTCCACTCTCATTCTGGACAATGGCAGTCAAAAGAATATAATATCACAAGAATTAGTCCAACATTTACAAATCCCCACCACCACACACCTTGATCCATATTAGCTTGGCTAGGTACAAAAGGGTGGTCCTCACATTATTTTTTCTCAGTGTTGCATCGTCACTTTCGCCATTGGTCCTTTTCGTGACGTTGTAATCTATGACATGTCACCATTAGATTGTGTTGATCTCCTTCTTGGTATCCCTTACCAAAAATATCGACAAGCGGTGTATCAATCCAAGACTCATTAGTACCACCTTCAACAGGTTGGGGGCACCTATGTACTTACTTCATCATCTATCGTTTCACCACCGCTGCGAACTGATACCATAGCCCCTCACCATGGTATCAATACCAACAATGTCTCTTTGTGTTTGACCCGCTATGTTTAGCCCACAAACCTCACTAATCCAACACCTCCCACCATACTTCCTCTTCTCCCAAAATTTACCAATGTCTCTTAGTTTTCATCAAGGCGCCCACCCCCTTGATCCCTTGCTCCATCCATAGATCTCATTCATGACGCATCATTAACCAATGCTCTGGCATCTCGAACAATCACCCAAGACACTATCGAACTCCCTCTAGTTACCGCTTATCATTCTCTCATCCAAGCCACACTTAAATATCATCATCCCTTACCCTAGATTTCCTCTCAATTTTCTCTGGGAGCCATGCGTAAACAGGGAGGTCACCCAGTGAATTACCAATCTGAGACCTTGTCAACAACCAAATTTCATTCCCGCCACTATGCGAAATAATTCCACCTCTGGATGTCGGATTTGTAGAAGTGGCACCCTTAAAGCAGAGCCACGCCCTCTTCCAAAAACTTCTTACCTTTCGAGGTATGTCTTGGATTTCAGTATAGGATGCCCACAGAGATGCCTCTCATTTTGACTACGTCAAGATCATCACATGAACACCGATAACAACAGGTTGATCATAGTATTGTTCACAATTTATCACAGGAACACATTCCAGTCGCAACATCTTTTCCAGTAACACCGGATCATGAAAAGCACCATCATGTTTCATATCTAGTCAGAAAACAATTCCAAACTCGAGAGACACAACAAGTGGCTGACATTCGAGACAGTGCAGCGATAGTTCCCTCAGTGGGTGGTGAAAGCAGGGACTCTTCTAGATCTAAACAAGGAGGAATTGGACCAATAAGGAAGGATGACAACCTTCCTTAAAGAGCGCAAAACAAATTTCAAGTCGTCTGCAGCAAGCAAGATGAAAAGAAGAAAGAATGTTATGCTAAGTTTTTTTATCGTTGTCAGTGTTAGTGAATTAATGTAATAAAGCATTCGCTAGTCTAAGTAAATAATGGCAATGTCTATTTTCAAGAAAATTTAGTTGTGTCATAAAAATATGTGGGAAAATTCTCTTGTGAATTCGAATGCGCAGAGAATTGCAGAAGAAAAGCGGCATGTACCAATTGTAGAAAATCGTATTGAATGTTTAAGAAGGGAAAAGACCCTCTAATACAATGAGGAAATTTTTGTGTAGCCTTCGTTCTCTAAT
>CBVK0104092879.1:0-12514 GCA_900067695.1 Picea abies
AAAGCACACTCCCTGACTCGATCCGGAGTCCAAGGGGTCCCGTCGATGCCTCTACATCCTCAAGGTCAAAAACCCTGCACACTCAGTAAAATTGAGTCAATATCACCTGTCCATGTCAAAGCAGTAAAACATCATGTCATCTATCATATCGCATCATAATCAAGGATAAACGTTTTCTTATCATAAAAGTCCAAATCACTTGCAAGCAAGTGTCCTCAAAGAATAAGTTTTCTCAGTGCGCCAGAGCAGGATGTTACAGTCATCTAGAACTAATAAGAGAGTGTAGAAAAATAATATTGTATTTCCTAGTGCCTTTAGGTTGATTGGTCACACCATATATAGTGTGGGTAGGCCTCATTGAATCACATGTGTGCACCAACTTATTCTATGAATTTTTGGATGCACCATACATGGTACATATTTCCCATGTTAACAAAAAACAATGCATAATCCAAAAAAATACATTGCTATTAAGGATTTCTCCCATTTCTTAAACATAGGTTTATGAGGGAAGAGAAAACTCTTTGAAAACATAATGGTGCATTGTTATTATTAAAGCACACCACATGTGGTGTTCTATTTCTTTTTACATTTTTTGCGACACACTAGCATTGGTTCACTTGTCTGTATGTTATTATTATAGATGCATTAGTCCAATTTACACTATGAAGAGCATCAAATTTTAAATTACATATTAAATACATCATATCATCGTTATTTTATAAACAATTTGATCTTAGATTTATATTTTTCTAATGAATTTATTGCATGAACTAAGCACAAGCACTATAGGGAAATTATTTGATGGTGTGACCTTGGTAGGCACATGCGAGGAAGTTAAATAGATCCCTTGACACTATTTCATAGACCACACATTATATCTTAAAGGATGTCAATATCCTCAACATTTATGAGGAGGATATATCCATTAAAGGGAACAATGGTTTTATGATCCAATTGATTCATTGTTGGGATTAGGCGTGATGACAATTTAGGGTTAGCCCATAAATTTGGCAAAGTTTCACCTAGGAAGATGTTTATTTCATTACTAGATTATCTAGGAGGGGAAAAGTTCCTCCCTAGTTCTCTAATATGTTGCATGGGGTCCCTACACATACCTAAAAAACATACATGATGAAGTATCTTAGTGTCAAGCTAGCTATGGTGAGTGACTTCCAATTTCTTGGGAGAGCCTATGCATTACTTATTTTTTTTGTGAGGATATATCAGTTGTTTTCCTTATCCTTGGTGCAATTTCCCACAACATTATTGATGTAAAGTGCTACGATTTCAGTCATTTTCATTATGTGGGCATGATAATTGACCACAAGAGACTTTATAGGTGGTAAGATATTTTACTCAAGAATTTTTGTCATGCCCTAGATCTATTATGGGACTCGAGGGAGATTTAGTCTCCCAATATGCATCAAATATTTTTGTTTATTTTCATGAAGAGTTTTACAACAACTTGGCTTACATTCAACCCCCTCATTTGATATACATTCACTACCCCACATATGTATACATGGGGAATGTTGTTTCCCCAGAGATGGGGTGGGCTCGTATTGAGTTGGGTAGTGGATTGTGTAGTGCTTGATATGTTGGGTAGTTAGGATGATAGTGTCCTCCACCTTGTGTAGTATAACTGTGTAGGAGTAGAATAACATTAGGAGAATCACACATTTCACCAAATGAACCAATGGAAGAGAATCACAAATTTCCACAAATGAGCCAATAGAAGAGAATCACACATTTCCCCAAATGAGCCAATAGAAGAGAATCACAAATTTCCCCATAATCACACTTGGCCCTTCTACCCTTACTAGCATTGATGTTCATAACATTAGTACTAGTGACAACTAGAGAAATTGATGGATGTGTATATAAAGTTTTTGATATAGTTCATTTATGTTTGAGATATAAATATGGTTTTTTTGGATATTTATTATCATGCTTATGGGTTTTTAGTGTAGTCTGATTCCATTATGTATGTTTGATTCACATTATTAATGCTTGCTTCACAGTTTTTGGCTAATACATATGTTTGTCATGAAATCAACATTAAATTGTAATTTATCAATTTTAATCAATTACAATTATTATTAAACTTGTACATATAGCACTACACTTTTTGTATCATTAGTATTCTTGTATTAGGTAGATATAATGAATAATCATTAAATAAAAATGACAATTTCACATAATGAATAATGAATTAATCAACGCTCATATGGGGGTGTCAGGGATGGGAACCGATGGGGATCCAGACCTCGAGGCCGAAAGTACATTGTGTGCAGAAGATATTAATAGTAGGACTAACTGGCATCTCGATCAAGGGAATGGCATAGAGGAGTCAGCAAGTACATCGACTGAAAGGACGAGCATTTCCCTGGGTGGCAAGCCAAGGAGAGGAAATGAGAAAGCACATGGCCCGCAGAAGTATAAGGAATTAATGATGAGAACAGTACATGTTTAAATTAGAAGAAACAAGTTTCTACATCAGCGAGAGTGAATAAAGGTTGGGAGGGACTGAACTCCCATCTCGAGGTTACACATGCATATACCCAGGTGCATTCACATGGCACCGTAACTTAGCAGCATGTGGAGGAGGAGTGCCAACACTCCATTTGTAGTAACAATGTGTTAATGCACAAAAGCACAACACAAGTCCTTCCTGCAAAGAAATTACAATGCAGTATTATTTATATTATCAATAATAATAACTAGTAGGTGGGACCCCTTAAAAACTAGCGAAGAAAACTAATTCCCTCTACTTGGCACATGAATTTTGCCAAGGTTTTGGTTCTGGTCTAAATTTGGTGACATGCTTTTGACATATATGACTGGTGAACAAATCCATAAAATTCGCCAAAAGAGAAAAAGGGTTATCAATGATCTTATTGCTTACAAATTTGATGGTTGTTTATGCTTGCAATATGGGTTAAACAGTGGTTTTATTCGACACTTGATATTGAGCTACTATATGAAGATATTAAAGCTTTCGAAATATCTTCAAATACAAATCCTAACACATTCAAACTTTGGTGCAAGTAATGTAAGTCTCGTTTTATGTTACATATTATTTGCATGGTTCATTACAATTATATGAAAAACTCATTACTATTATATGATGGCTTCCAACTAAACATTCCACAGTGGAGCACACTCAGTGCATACAAAACATCAAACATATGCCAGATAACCTTTAACTTACATCACTTACCATCCTTTTCCATATAACATCAAACATTCAATGCTACCCCCAAACCATCAATTCTTTCATCCAACACTTTATATCCTGCTAAATTGATTTTAATCAGTTATTGGCACGAGAAAAAGGATAGAAGATAACAATCAGAGGTTAATGATGAGGTTTTCTATTTAATAAATGTGTAATAAAGAACATGGATTGTTTCCATTTCCCATTCATTATTTCATTTTACGCATAATAAAATCCCCCATTTATCCCAAAACGTTTTATTCTCCCATGTTCTATTATTATAAAGAGTTTAAAAGAGTAAGAAGACGAGGTTGAATAAAGGGTCAAAAAAGAGCTATTGTAACTTGCAGATAATGAGGTGGAGGATGTGGTTGTTGGGAATGTGTCAGGATAATCAGAGGTTAATGATGAGGTTTTCTATTTAATAAATGTGTAATAAAGAACATGGATTGTTTCCATTTCCCATTCATTATTTCATTTTACGCATAATAAAATCCCCCATTTATCCCAAAACGTTTTATTCTCCCATGTTCTATTATTATAAAGAGTTTAAAAGAGTAAGAAGACGAGGTTGAATAAAGGGTCAAAAAAGAGCTATTGTAACTTGCAGATAATGAGGTGGAGGATGTGGTTGTTGGGAATGTGTCAGGATTAAATACTCATTTTGTTTAGAACAATATTCATATTTATTTTCCCGTCATGGAATCACTTTGCATACCTTACCATTCCACCCATTCTACCAATGTCATTGTACTTCCCTGTTCTAATACATTATGGTTCATATTGGAAAATGTTATGGTTGTTGTATGAGGAATGTTGAATGGATTTCATATGCTCCTGTATGTGAATTGAAAGAGCCAATATATCAAATTGTTTTAGGCAAAGTGTTTGATGATAGATTGGTCAATTGTTATTCATATTCTAATTAAAAATTTTATTTTAGACACGAGTTTCAATTGTTATTCGTTATATGATTAACAACAGTCTCATGTTATTAGTGAAATCCATCCCTGTGTTGTTGCAAAAGTTCAATCAATGGAAAAATCAGAGAAAAAACAAGCAGTGGAAAGAGGCAGACAACCTCTCATAGTAAATATGGATTTTAATTATTACGACAAATTTTTTAGACAAATTTTATTATGTTTTATGGATGGATATTATGTTTTATTTTGGGCAGTAGGGATACATATATATTTTTGGACAACCAACATGTTTTATAGAAGAAAAACATTTTTGACTATTTAGATATATATGATTTTGGGAGATACAAGGTAAATTTTAAATACATATTGCATGGATTTTGATTTATGGCCTATTTCAATTAAATGATGGCGTAACAAGGAGGGGATCATAATTAAAATGACTTTTTGTTAAGAGAATAGTTAAGGGGTTGCACCTATTATTAGTTACTATTTAATATACCCTTATTATTTATTATTATTTATTATCACTTGTTTCAAATTTGTTTTAAGTTAATTAACACTTAACTAAAAAGGTAGTTGGAACTACCACAACCTCTTTTGGAAGATAAAAATTCTCATTACAAAGGAAGCGACAAAGGGAGAGAGGGAAATGAAAGAATTTTCTGATATAAGGTATGCTCTTATACTTGTAAGATTATCATTTTCATTCACTCTAAGTTTTCTAGAAATATTAACCCTCTTGTTAACAACATGGTCTTATTGAAGGTAGCGGGATTCAAACATTGAGTCATATACTTCAACAACTTTCTATTGAAAGTTTGATCATTTATTTTAGGTGGTCTATGTATTCTGATTTGTATGTGGATTAAGTTTCATGACTGATAGAGAATATTTTGCAGAGTCAGTAAATGATGTTTATGTGGAAAAGTTGATCTAGATCTTTAGTCTCAATCCTTTCTTGTTGTTAGAGTCTTTTTGTATGGTTCTCGGTGGAGGATTCTAAATTTGATCTTGGTCCATACCCTTGCAGGGGTTTGGAAAGCGTATTATTTTTGTAACTCAGAATGAAATTAATAAAAGAATCAGATTATTGGTTTTGTCTTACTTGTGTATTATTCTGATTTATTTTCAGATTGTTATTCCATTTGTCACTTGTCTTGAACACGATACTTATATATTTTTTCTACTTTATCGTTTTACACGGTTAAATAACATAAAAGAACACCATTGGTTCCTTGTACTTATTACTCATGAATCAAATGATATTTTGTCTTAGGCTATAAACCCCGGGTGACATTCCCAACTATCTTACTCTAGCCAAGTAAGATTCAAAAATGATTGAGTAAGACACTTCATACCTTTCTCTCAACACAAAGTTTAATGCAATTTATTATGGGTAAAGGCAAACCGTTGATGGGAACTATTACTCTTGGCTCGATGGAAAAGGAATGAGTTACAATGATTCTAATAAGTTTGATGGGTTGTGAGTTCATTAGTAGCTCCATTAGAGGAGTTCATTGGAGAATTAACGATTCATTCCACAGGAAGGGGGGGCAGAGACCCTCCCCCAAATTGCATGTGCTAGGCATCGGATTCACTTGCTCATATTGGTGGCTATGGCTCCGTGGTAAGGGTTCCAAATCGGTTATCGTCAAGGTGGCCATTCGCCACCAAGGCCTTTGGCCCGCCAGCCTGGTAATGAAGCCCTGACTTCAAGGGTGCAATGTGAATCCTTTGACGTAGAAACTTCCTTCTTTAATTCCATTCCTCCACGTTTCCAAGACCATGTGGAAGAAGAAGAGGAAATAGTTCACCAAAAGAGAACTATGAACATTGAGCAGGAGGTGGTAGAATCAACAATTTGATGGATTCTGGATGTTGCGACGACTCCAGAAAAAGAGACAAAGTATTGGAAGACAATGGATCTTTATTGGCATATAAAAAATCTCTTGCGCCAGATATTTCATACCAAGGAGGCTCATAATACATGAAACTTTAGTTGGATGCCCTTCATTTGATCATGCATGAAGTACTAGCCTTCTTTCCCCAGACGAGCATTGTGGTGATGAATTCAACCCTGAGAAGTACAACAAATTCAGCCTCAGAGCAGACTCAGGAATGGTTGGTGATGTCATCATATCACTAAGCCTTAAATTGTTTTGTTGTTTGTCATGAATTATCAAAGAAGATCTAGGACAAGAGCCAATAGTAAATTCCATGTAGGGTGTTTTTTTGGTTTTTTAGATCGTAAGACCTTGTTTAAAAATATTGGACAAAATTTTTGGATTGAGGACCTCCACCTTTGCTACTAGTCTAGTTTCCTTAGTGGCAGGCCAACAACAAATTATTTTTGCTTGTATTATATTTTTCTAGATTAATAGAATTCCGTCTAGTGAACTTACAAAATTAAAAAAATAAATGAATTAATCAATAATTAATTATGAAAAATAGTTAGCAATAAAATAATAATTAATTATGGATGTTCAATAAAATCACAATTAGCATTAAAATTTGTACACAAAATTACCTTTAGAACATAAATTAATTAATTATGTAGGAGGATAGTTAACATCATTACATTAGTAATCACTACTATATAATCATATATCATGTTTATAAGTTTACATAATTAATAAATAATTAACTGGGTACAGGCTTGCTAGGACACCCTGTCAATCCCCCCAACCATGGTCAAGTGGATTAATGTAAGATCCAAGCAGTTGTTAAAAATAAAAGGAGTAAGATGCATATATCTAAAGGTTATAATGATCAAAAGTGACACATTCCAAGATACCTAGACCAATTACCTCATGGAGCAAGAGTCTTCTCCGGTACAAGTCCAAGCCGAAGGTGATGGATGTTGTTGTTGTTGACAAGACAAGTCTGATGAAAGAAGAGAAGGATGGGCCCTCCAGGGCTATGCTCAAGTCAATCCTTCTCTCAGTACTCCATATCTAGGACCTGTGGGCCTCAAGACATGACCTCCTAGTTATCCCATGAAATCGGGGATAACATGTATAACATTTTGTTATATTCTGGTTCTTTATTTAGCTATTGTGGTTTCTATCTATCATTTCTATAGTAAATCTGGGTAAAATATAATATTTTTACTCTTCATATTTCAATTTACTAATAAAGAACACCATAATAATAACCAACTATGTGATCATGGCCTCCATGGCTCTTCTCTACACTCCAATTGCACATGTTGATCTTATTTGATGCATTATATGCATTTTGGCTTAAGGCACCATCAATCATTCTTAGTCCATTTCTTCCTCGATGGTTGACCTTGAATCGAATTTGCAAAAACCTTATCCATATCCATTTGAGGCACTTAACCAACTTGTTAACAAACATTTTCGTAATACTCTCACCTTGAATGCCCATTCTCATCAATAATACTGCTATGTTTTACATGAATTTTGGCTTAAGGCATCATCAATCATTCTTAGTCCCCTTCTTCCTTGATGGTTGGTCTTGAATAAAATTTGAAAAACCCTTAGTCATCTCCATTCAAGGAATTTAACCACCTTATTGTAAAACATTTCCATAATAATCTCACCTTGAATTCCCCTTATCATCAACAATACTACTATATTACTAAATACTCAACCATCCTTAGTCCAACCTTCAACCTTCAGACTAACAATCAACTCTACCATGATTTTCTCTTCCATTTGTGCCTCTATACCATTATCAAGTATCTATAGTAATCCCTAGTCAATTTCACCTCTATTACACTCATATATCACCTTACAACTTATTCCCCAAGTTTCAGATACTTTGATTATTATGCATATTGACAATTACATTGTCCACTCAAGCATATATGCTTTGTTCTACTAACTTTTTGAAGCAACCAAAATTAATATATTTTGGAAAATATGAACCTCATTTTAGATTTCCCTCTTATTTATCTTTCCAAATACTATAACCATGATTAATTTTGAGCTCTGAGTTAAATGTTATAGATCTCAAAATTTTCATTTTCTACCCAATTTGTGCAATTTTCTCACTGGTGCAATCAAGTTTAGAGACCAAATTTTTCCACATGTAGAAGGAAATTCAACAAGAAACAATAAAACTTTTGTATCTATATTAGACATTAATTCTAATTGTAAGTACTTAATAACTTTCATATCAATAATCTAATACTCCAACCCATTTCTATAC
This sequence comes from Picea abies, assembly GCA_900067695.1. Classification (NCBI taxonomy): domain Eukaryota; kingdom Viridiplantae; phylum Streptophyta; class Pinopsida; order Pinales; family Pinaceae; genus Picea; species Picea abies. The sequence continues at coordinate 8,320 of CBVK0104092879.1, forward strand.
AATTCTAGAATTGTCAACTTTGCCTATTTTTCACTTTCTCCAAACTTAGAATTTTTGGCCAACTGTTATCTTTCAAATGGAGAAAAAATAGAAAAAAATCACTATTACAAAGTTATGAAGAATGTTGAGGATATCAAATGTCTACTCAGGATTTTTTTTTACCAAATTGGTTATCTTGGGTCCCTTTTCCTCCATTGACAGTTCCAAAAACTACAAAAAAGTCTCCTGGAATAGTGGATTTTTGCCTATTTCTTTAGCTCCACTCCATACCCATTGAAACTTGGTCAAATCCTCCACTTAGTTTATTCATTCCTTCTCATGTTCCTCACTTTCCAAATTTCATACTTAATTGAGCTTCTTTTAGTGAGTACCCCCCTAATCTTCAAAAACCACTAATTACAATTTTCTAGAATTTTGGAGCTAAATTAACAAATCACACTAACTGGAATTTTTATATTAAACATCACTATAGAATTATAAATTAAATTTCACCTCATTCTTGTTGGAATATTCACCAATATTGAGAGGGGGGTCTGAATCAATATTGAACACTTTTTACCATTATTAACATAACATCAGTAAACATTAACAATTAATAGTACCATTCAACAATGCATTGCATCATACACAGTGCACAAGCGATTTTTACATGGAAACCCAAATGGGAGAAAACTACGAAATTCTTTTAATATATATCTGAAGATTACAACCACAGGAATCACCAACTTCCAATATTGATCAACACCAACTAGAAGGAGGCACCAACCCCCTAGATTTATGAGAACCAACTCAAAGGAAGTTGCAACTCCCTTGCAAGCACTAACTTGTGAACTAAAGACACTAATCTTCCCATGCACCACCCAACTACCCTTGTTTCTCAAGCACCAACCTGAAGGAGACCTCGATCTCCTACCTTGCACCACCCTGCCACCCTTGTTTCAAAATTATTCTCACAATATGGTCTAGTCCAATATCATCTCTAGGTCCTCAACTAATCTGCTCCACATCCCTCACACAAATTTGGACCAAATGTTGATGTCAAGCTTCTCACAAGTCACTGTCGCTAAATATAAGTTATGAAACTCTCATTGATACATCATCCTCATCAAAATGAGTCCATATAGACTGTCATTATCACTATCACTATTTTTTTCACTATCATTGATACATCAAAACTGGGTCCACATAGAAATTAGGTCCACATAAATATCCTAAGTCCACATGGGTCCACATATAAACCCCAACATCACTTCTTAAATTTATCTCGAACACTCGTTTGGGACTTGTTTATGGATTAGTCACTAACCCTAAATTCCAACAAGTATAAATATGTACCTGTAATGAATCAAGATATGAAACTTGTACCCAATATTCTTTGCTATATTCTCTAAAATTCCTCCAATTTTCAATGCTTTATTTGTCATTGAAAAGGATATATAGCGAAAATGGAAAACCTTCTTGAATTTTGGCCTATTATGGACAGAAAACTTGTACAGTCGGCCAGGCATACAATATTTGATATCTGATTATGAAAATCACAAACAAAATACTAAGGACTATAATATTTCCAATTCAATTGGTCTCATAGTATTTGGAATTTATGAATATGTTCTGATTGTTTTACCCAAAACACCTATTTGAGACTAGTTACAGGACTAGTCAAAAACCCTATCTTCCATAGAGTGTATCTCCAAAAGTACAACGATCTAGAAGCTAAAATTCATACCATAGGTACCTTGATATATATATTCCATATCATTCTATATAAAATATTTATAGGGAAAATGGAAAGACGACCTTTAAAAAACATACCTTAGAAAGCATCATCACAAGACTTCATCTTCCCTTAGAATTTTGTCCTTCTTCACTTCATCTTCTCGCTGAAATTTGCTGACAAGACTGTGCTAAGAGATCACAAGGTTGAATTATGAAAACCATAGGTTCTTAATGTGTATTTATACTTTTCCAACTACTTCCTTTGCTTGAATTTATGGACGACTTGTAACTTTTCTTCCTTAGATCTAAGCCTTCTTAACCATACTTCGGGCTTCATCTTTAAGAGGGAATAACTTCTCAACCATGAGGAACCATGTGGCATGGCACCTACTGTTGGAAGAATCTTAACGAGGATTATAAATCCATGGAGGTTTTGCATGCATTTTCAATTTCCTTCATACTTATTTTCTTCAATCAACGTCGAGCTTCATGACCACACCTTCAGGGATTCTTAACCACTTAACCATATTTCCATGGATTCTTATATAATTCTTCAAAGAATCTTCGCATGAGGTCTATGCTTAAAGATACACTATAAGGGAACCACTTTGGATACTTCTTCAAATACACCCATCACTTCTAGAGGCTTCCAAACTTGCTTTGGGTTCTTCAAATACACCCATCACTTCTAGAGGCTTCCAAACTTGCTTTGGGGATTCTTCTAGGGTTGACATAAATGAAAACCAATTTTCCAACAATATCGCCCTTTGGAATTGATGGAAACACTCATACTCCCCCTATCTTCATCCACTGTCATATATATTCTGCTAGACCTACCAAATGAATTCATCTTTGTCCATTTTTCATAAAATTTTCCATGACGTTGCTACTCAACTACACACAACGTTGACCCATCTGTCACTTTACTATTCTGAGAGCTTCTTCAATTATGCTTCAGTTGATCACTACATATTTCTACTTATGAGTTTGAATCAATTATGTCCACCAATCTTCTCTATCTTTAAATCAAAATCTACAAGTATGCAGCATGTAGACATTCTCAAATCTGTAATGACTATATCCCTACTTGAATACATTCTTGGAATCCTCAATCATGAATCTCTACCACAAAAGTGTGTCAATGATGTTCCTTGTAAATTTTGGTTGAACTCTTCATACCTGCATGGGGATGTGTTCTGAAAATTTCTTCTTAATCAGCCAATCTGTCACGAGACATTTTTTACCTCTGTCATTAGACCATTCATAATTTTCCTTCCCAAAATCTTCAAACACTTCAAACTACTCGAAAAGTATTTTTATAATCTACCATAGCTATTGTTGGGAGTCTCCAATATTCACATTTACTGGGAGTCTCCAAGCCAGATTGCTTAGAACAATATATAAGCCTACTCTACTACAGGATCATCCTTCTAAATTTTGACATATTCCTCTTTTCTTATATATTCATCATGATTTCGTGCCTCTGTAAATCCTATGAGTATGATATTTGGGAGTTCTTCATTCACCTTCTCTTTTTTATTTTGTTTTCTTATCCAAATATTCTTGTACCGAATATCAGTATTTTCATTCATGGAGGGCTTCATAATGCTTCTACAATTAGGAGCCATGTGTCCATGGTTATGGCATTTGTAGAATTCAATATTGTAGGGAGACACATAAACATATCTTGATTGAACATTTCTTCTATACGCTCTACAATATACAACTTTATGTCCAAAGTTATTACAATTAAAATAATAACTAGAAAATAAACTTTGATACCTTGGAGTGAATGATCATCTTTGTGATGTAGTCCTTCTGAATTCATGATTTAGTTGATCTTCTCTCTTTTTTTTCCTTCGAAATAATTAAATATTCTTTGATACATGGATGTATAAGGTCTTCTTGGAGATACATCTCTTTTTCATTCATTCCTCTTTGACTCTTATTGACCATGATCCCTTCCTTTGAGAATGTATGCATAATTCTTAGCCTTATCTTCATTCTTCCTTTTCGGAAACCTGTAACATTTTTCTTCAATTTTTTTTACTGATGGTGTGGAGCTTACTCTCTCTTCAACACTCTTGTTATGATTAGAATTTTCATTTTCTTTGCATGAGGCTTCACCAATGTATCCAAGACCTTCTTTATTGAATGGTGACCTTTGATAGTTGAGAATATCTTCTAGTACTTAAGATCTCTTCAAGATCTTGTTAAGCTTGCTAACTTCAACTCTTAATGTGACGACTTCTTCTTCAAGCTTCTCACAATATTCTTCTTTCTCCATCATCTGGATATTCATTACTTATTCCGTTCTCTTTTCTTCTTCAAGTTGGGTTTTCAAGGGGATGATTTATTCTTCGATTCTTATTTCTTGTTGACTAGATTATTCTTCAATCTTGTTTAATTCCTCAAATATTTCCTTAAGATGAATTTTCAAAGTTTCTTCTCTCTTCTCTCCTTCCTTTATTAGTGATAT
>CBVK0104092890.1:0-24929 GCA_900067695.1 Picea abies
CACTATTCAACACCTCTTCTGGGATTGTCACTTCTCGACAAAGGTTTGGAATGTCTCCTATAGAGAAATGGCTCATCAAATAAGGTAGCCCTCATATTGAAACCCCTTCCTAGGAAACTAGGAAAAATACTACCAAGGCACCTTTCTTGGAAAACCAATCTTTAAAAGATTGTGGAGGTCTCTCCCTAAATTCATCTACTAGAAGATCTGGCTAGCAAGAAGTAAACAAGGAAAAAGATAACATCCCCAAAGAGTCTCTAGCAAGGCCAAAATGAAACTTTCATAGGTTATGAACACTAAAATTATGAGCATAGAAGATATGACCAATTGGAATATCCTAGAGAAGGATTGGATAAGAAGCCTCAATCTCCATTCTGTTAATAAATCTCACTCAGTGAAAAGATCGAGCTGGCAGCTTCATATTATCCAGAAAAATAATTTTGGACTACTAATGGAATCTCGGGAATGACACCAACAATAAAGAAAAGGCATATGTATTTCTTAAAGGACTCCAACTAGAAAATCACCGACAAATCCTCAGCTTGAATGTACTAGGCGACTCAAAGACAATCATAAGGATGATGATCCAGGGATCCAAGAAAAAACAATTGAGCCAAAAAAGGATTATAGACAAAATTTGTGTAACCACGAGGACCTTAAAGCCAAACTTCTTACATGTTTTGAGAGAAAATAATATGGAAGCAGACAAAATGGAGAATGAGGCCATAGGGAGACCTCTTGGAACCTTAGGGGTGGAGGGTAAAGAAGGTCTATCCCCCCTTGTTTAATGCTACCTCATATGATCAGAAGCCATCACACAATGGATATGAGATGGTACACTTGGAGCTCCAACATGAGTTGTGATCGGTGGAGGAAAAAACTGGTAGGTTAAAAGAAAGGGCCTCCTCAGCCAAGTACAAACCATGTTAATGAGATTTGGTACGACAATCCCATTATGGCGTGGGGTGGTGTGCTTATCCATTTAGTTGAGTTCATGGGTAAGAGAAGGTCAAAGGATATGATGCAAATGGGCTGAGCATGTATACGACCTGAAGAAAAGTGGAATTGTGAGGTTGACGATGGATCCATTCCTGGGCTTGAATATTTGAAGGGTCCAAGTACAATGCCCCAGACAGAGATTGTGATTCATCTGTTTGATATGATTTTTGTTTTGAATTTCACATGGGGTGAATTATCTCAGTGTTTCCGGGCAACGTCCTTTTTTGGGGTGAAGTTTATTTAAGTCTATGTTAAGCTAGTTTCACCTTGTGCTTTTCTCATTCACATTGTCTTTTCAGAGTTGTTTGCGCCTCAGAGAGAATATCCTCAGATTTTTTTGGCAACCCCTTTGTTTCATTTGCCTTGTCCTTCACCTCGCCCATCACTTACTCTTTGCCTCGCTCAAATCCTCACTCTTAGGCCTTTGTTGGGACCTACTTCTCCCACTTCCAGACTCTCATAATTCAATAAACCCAACCCTTTGAAAAATTGTGCCCCTCCCAACAACATGGATAATAGAAAAAATAACGACAACACGTCAAGGACTACGAATTTGAAGGGAGTCAAGGGACTAATCGTTGGATTGGACTAGCCGAACCCTGAGATGGAGTGCGTAGGGTGCCAAGGGATGTGAATCCACATGGGAGCACTCAACTCTACATTAACCATCGATCTTGAGACCCTCTCTCAGCACCAGCATCTAATTGAGAGGATCCAAGACGAAATCTTTGCTCAAAGGAGCCAAATCGAAAAGTAACACAACAATTTGGAGATTATGCAAAGAAGAATGGACTAGATGGAAAGAAGTCATCAACAACCAAGTTCCCCAACAAGCACCCAGGGAGATTCTAAGAATGTTTCTTCATTCACAGTAAATAAAATCTCAGATCTCAATGAGCCCTTTCCATACCCAATTTGGGAGCAACATGGGCAATCAAAGATCAAAATAGAACTGGGTAGCTGAATTTTTTCAAAAATTCAAGTGTCATGTTTTGTTTTACGTTATATATAAATGAAGTCTTCTATATAATGTATTCTTTGAGATACAATTGTTATGATATAGATAGGGAAGGTCGAAACTCAATGGACACAAATTTTGTATTAGCAATTCCAATCTTCAAATCTGCCATCTCTCGAAGGTCATTCATGACCCATTTTTTTGTACTACAATGGATTTATCCACACTTTTTAATACAAATTTTCCCATTTCGTGTTAAAAAAAAATAATAAATTCATGTTTATTTTATTTTCTATTTAAAATATTTATATTATTTAATTGAAATATATATATTATGTGTTTTTTCCTCGAAGATTATAGGTTCAAATCCATAAGGGAGTAGGGTATGTACACCTTCGTAGACTTTAGCAGTAAAATGGTTACACAAAGGGGGTATTTGTGGAGTCCCTTGTCCCACAAAGAAGGGGGTCTCATACAAAAATTTGGTGTCTGGTTTGGTCGTGACCTTAAAATAAAATTATTATTATTATTATTATTATTATTATTATTATATATTTCAATTCTAGCTTTTTTATAATATTAAATTATCAATTGCTATTAAAAAAAAATCTCATTCACGTTAACTTTATTTTCTGTTCAAAATAGTTAGGATTATATAAATTTTATGTGTATAGATAATGTTTTTTTACATTTCAAATATAACAAATTTATAGTATAATACTATGCAATATCGGTAATTTGACTTAAAAAATCCCTTCAAAGATGGTCAAACATAGTAATATACAATCCTCCATTATCAAATGTGAAATGTTCCAATCCGGCATAAGCATTAATGAATATTAATAGGCACATATTAACCACATTCATAATGAGGTTTACCCATTAATGTCACAATGTGATATAACCCTTCATGAACATTGTAATGCAACACAACCATTAAGGAACATATCAATTATCAATTCCACATAAAAGAAAAAATGAATGTCACAATCTAACATAACCATTGTGAACATCACAATTGAATATTAATTTATGATAAATATAACAATGGAAAAGATTGTTTATGAACATCACAATGCAACCCCGTAGTTGATGAATGTCATTATGGGATAGAACCATTCATGAACATAGGAAGTCAATGTAATACAACCAACATCAACATTGAAACATGTGTGTGTGTGTGTTAAGAACATGTGTTTCCTCCTAGAAGGTCACAGGTTCAAATCCAAAGGAGGTTAGAGTATGTACACCTCCATATACTTTAGCAATCAAATTGTTGTGTGGAGGGCGTTACATCCCCATATTCAAACCCCAAACTAGCGATGTATATCGTAGATATAGTATATGGCCGAGATCCAAGTGATGTATATTGTAAATATAATATATGGTTGAGAGCTAAAGATATGTAATATGTAACTGATGTAAATTGAATATAATGAATAAAATGTATTTCTAGCTGCATATGGACACAGACGAAGATTTGGGCACTAAGTATCCACAAGAGAGGGAAGGGGTCTAAGGAGGGGTGTTACACATATCTATTAAACCAAAACCCATTTTTCTCTAAAATACCCTTACTATGAACCTTCCATTAGTTGTTGAGTGTTCTAGAGTACAATCATTGAATTCATGTAAGAGGGTTGGTGTGAGAGTCACTTCCCATAGTTATTGAGAGCACGGGGGTTGATTAAAATCAACTTGGGGAAGAGTGCAAGTCAATCAAGAAAGAGAAAGAGAGGAAATTTGTATGGGTAGGAGAGCATATTTGCACATTCACATTTTTGCATAGAGAGCTATTTTTACATGGAGTTTTCTAGCCAACAATGGAGTTATGAGTGTAGGATATTGAAGGTAGTTGTTGTGGGAATGTTTGGTTGTTGTTTGGATTTTTAATCTCATGCACAAAGAGGTTGTGTACCTCAGAATAGTGATCTGTTCAAAATTCATCAAGGAAGCATGCAGTTTGGATGTTGAGTGAAATTGTATTGCAGTTATGGAATTCTTGAAGTCCCAACAATAAGAATTCTTGTCCAACCTGTGCTAGAATCCTTGGAGGGGAGTGGAAAGTATTGAGGGACTGTGAGAAGTGAAGGGGGACTCCATCCCTTGGGTTGTGTGGGTTGAGGGGAAGTGTGTTGGTGCACTTGAATTAGCTGAGAGTTTAACTGTTGAAAGGGGGACATTAGCCAACCTTAGGGACCTCCCTCTCTTGTGGATTCATAGCCCTAGCTCATGGGTGTATAGTTGTTGAGAATTGGAACAACAAGGATACGGTTGGGAGGAACGTTCGTCCTCTACAATGGGTTGCACAATTTATAAGATAATTATTGTTATTTTCTATGTTGAATGCATGTATAAAGTTAATATAGTTGTTGTGCAATTCACTCTAAAATACATTTGGTTATTATTGCTTGCTATGAGCAGAATGATGCATTTAATTCTATGTTAATGTGGTTGAATGTTGTTGTATTCATTTATTTTTCGCTGTGTATAGTTATAGTAGTTATATTTACTTTTTAATTGGCTATAGACAACTCAATGAACTTGAATTTCATGTTGTGTGTTATTTTTTGCATTTAAATTTAGTATCAGAAATTTTATGGGGGTTGTCTTAGCAAGTGACGTGACCCAACTGGGGGTTGGTTACATTATAGAGGGGGTCCCTTGTCCCACAAACAAGGGGGTATCATATACAAATTTGGTATCTATCTTGGCTATGACCTTAAAACAATAGATTATTATTATTATTATTAACCATATTCTAAAATTTTTGTTATTATACAAATGACCAAATGTGGCATAACCCTTAATGAATATAATAGTTTGACATAATACAATGAATATTAATGTCATCATCTAACATAACCATTAAGCATAGAAGATTGCAAGTTTTTAATAAAATTTCCAAACCCCACTTTATAAAAATTCTACTCAAATCCTTATAAGTGTTATTTATAACAAAAAAATTAACACATAAATTAAATACTTCGTCTAGGATTTATACTCTATTAAGAACATTGTACATTTCAACTACCATGTTCTTGATCGAAGTTATTTAGACAATCTCAAAAGTAAACTTACATACATCCTTGATGACCCATCAACCATTTTGCATAACCATTCATGAACATCAACCACATCCAACAAAGGTCAACCAAACTAAATGCACCATAAACCTTGACCAACATAGCCATGCATCAAAACCGATAATAAAAATAACAATTTGGGAAGATGTTTGTTACAATGTAACTTAACCATTGAGGAACATCACAATCCATAATTTCCCTTGAGCAATGTCGCAATTCAAAAAAACCCTCAAGGAACATCACAATGGATATATCAAGGGCACTCACACAAAGTTGATGGATAGAAAAGTGGCAATGGGGTGCGAACTGTTCGAAAACACATGTATTCCAACAGAGGTTGAACACATTTAGTAACCACTCACATAACCAGATTAAATACCAACACACTGATGTTTTCACGTGGTAAAACCCCTATGGGGAAACATCCACGACCCTAGCCAATGCGACCACTTGGAGCAGTTTATTAATGCAAAGAAAAAGATTATAGAGAGATTTTACAAGAGATTTTCTCACAATTGATCATCGGCAAATGATCCTCCATTCTATTTAAATAGATATCATGGACCAATAGGGTGTTAATCCATGGATCAATGGCCATTAATATCGAGGAGAGTATGAACTGTCCGATCACTCTATGTCGGGAAAATATTGTGACCGTCAAATGTCCTAACTACAAATGCATAGTAATGCATACTAAAGAAACACACTAAGAAACAAACTTTTACCTAATGACACATTAGACCAAGTAGTTCTTAACTAACTCCTAAGTGTCTAAATATCCTAACATCCCCCCTTAAGAAAAACTTGGCATAGGATTGAAGGATTTACAATGTTGACACAATAGGAGAAGGAAGGAGGCATTAGAGCCTATCCCCTCTTAATGACAACTTCCTGAACTCCTAACATAGATCAAAGTTTGGAAAACTTCGCTTCTGTAAGAGACTTTGTGAAAATGTCTGCAAATTGATCTTTTGTAGGGAAAAAGAGCACTTCAATAACTTGATCATGAATGAGCTTTCTGATGAAGTGCATGTGTAGCTCGATGTTCTTGCTATGCTAATATTGAACTGGATCTTTGGAGTTCTTGATGGCACTCTGATTTTCACACCAAAGGATGGTCAAATGTTTCTTCTCGAATCCAAACACTAAAAGGATCTGTCGAAGCCATAAGGCTTCTCGACTTGCATTTACTGCTGCTCAGTACTCTTCTTCTGCTGAAAAAAGTGAAATAGATTTTTGTTTCTTATAGGCCCAAGTGATAGGTCCTGAACCAAGGCTGAAAACATAACCTGTAGTAGACTTTTGATCATCAGGGTCACTGACCCAATCTGAATTAATGAAACCAATCAATAAAGGAGTCCCCCCTAAACTATAATGTATCTCAAACTAAACTATACCACGAACATAACAAAGTGTCCTTTTAGGTTCTTTCCGATGGTATTCATGGGGTGTTTTCATATATTGGGAAACACGACCAAAAAGAAAGGAAAGACCAGGACGGGTATGAGTCAAATATACGATGCTACCAACTAACTGAAGGTACATGGTGGCATCAACTTCAGAAGAAGTACAAGTGGCACTAAGCTTGACTCCAGACTAGAAGGGAGAAGGGGTTGGTTTGCAATAATCCATGTGAAAGTGACGAAGAAGGTCACAAGCATATTTAGATTGGGAAAGAAAAATTCCTTCATTGGTTTGCAAAACTTGGAGGCCAAGGAAATAGTGCAAAACGTTTAAGTCTGTCATTTCAAATTTCTTCTTAAGGCTGGTTTTCACATGGTTTAAAAGTTTTGAGTCACTACCAGTAAGGATAAAGTCATCAACATAAAGGACAAGGATTATGAGATGGTTCCCTACTTTCTTGGTATAGACATTAGGATCAGAATGGCATCTAGAGAATCTAGTGTCAATAAGAAAGTTTTCCATTTTGGCATACCAAGCTCGAGGAGCTTGCTTAAGACCATAAATAGATTTCTTAAGGCAACAAACAAGGCTAGAATCATTATGTACATAGCCAGGAGGTTGTTCCATGTATATTTCTTCTTGCAAATATCCATGCAAGAAGGCGGATTTAACATCCATCTGATGGACCTCCCATTTGTTGGGTATGTGTTATATTCTTTGCATTTGTGTGTGTGGGCACGTCAGGTTCGATAACTACATTTGACGATCCCTCGCACTAGTGCTATGTTTGTGCTATGTGTGCTGGGTGATTTCCTAGGGGGGTCCCAAGGGGGGGCATGTATGACCTCTCCTGGTTACGCACGGTGTTCGGGGAAACACCTCAATTTTTTTTATTTTGGGTGGTTTTTGCTATTTCTAGCGGATTTTGCTATTTTTAGCGGTTTTGTAAATTAATCCCGAATTAAGGGATTAGGGTGTTGGTATCTACGAAATACCTAAAAAAATTGTATATATTGTATGGTGAATGGTGAAATTCAATATAATGAATATAAGAAAGGTTTTCCTGGTTGAGGGTTTCCGGTATAAAATCTCTGTGTACTCTGTGTATGAGCCATTGATTAATTTCTGTCTTGCTTAAGAATCTATATGCATTTCTTTACTTCGCAGGTTTAAAACTTACATGTGGTATCAAAGATCATTTTTGGCTTCAGAGGGATGCCTTTGTTGTTGAGGGTTTGGCTCGGTCTTGATAGATCAAGTTTATCTTGGGTCTGTGATAAACCTGGGTTTAGTGGTAGATTTTGCAGTGGAGATTCGAGTATAGAAAGAGGAATGGAAAGCTCATTTAGAATCAAGATAGAGAAGTTCAATGGTAAAAAATTTGAGCTATGGAAGCTCAAGATGGAGGACCTTCTTGTAGACAAAGAACAATGGATCGCTATGGATCCTGGTACACTGCCTACTGGTACACTGTCTACTAGCACACAGGCTACTGGTACACAACCTACTAGTACACAAACCACTGGTACACTAGCTTCTGGTATGTTGAAGGAATATTGGGAGAAGTTGGACAGAAGAGAAAGGAGTACTATTTGACTCTGCCTGGTAGATTCAATGTTGTTGAATGTCTTAGGAGAATCTACAGCCAAGGAACTATGGGATAAGTTAGGGAATTTGTATCAATCAAAGTCCCTGGTAAACAAGATGTTTCTTCAAAAGAAGATGCATCATCTTAGGATGGAAGATGGAGATTCTGTGACAGAACATCTAAATTCCTTTAATACTCTGGTAAGTCAACTTGGATCTGTTAATATTACAATTGCAGAAGAAGATAAGTGTATTACTTTGTTATGTTCTTTGCTAGACTCTTGGGATAATCTGGTTGTAGCAATAGGTAGTACCACTCAATCTACATTGAAGTATGAGGATGTAGTTGCATCCTTGTTATCTAAAGAGATGAGGTGAAAAAGCATGGATGGTCATAGCACAGATGCTTTATTTGTAAGAGGGCATACCCAAGATAGGAACCCTAGTAAGCCTTCGGGGTGGAGATCTAAATCTACAGTTATATCTATGTCTCCAGGAAAATCTTTGAGGAAATTCTAGAAGTGTGGTAAAACAGGGCATTATAAGAAAGATTGCAAGTCTAAGAAGGTTGAAAAACCAAAGGGATCTGATATTACCTCTTCCACAGAGGCGAAAACCTCAACTAAAGAAGGAGGTGATGTTTACCTAGCATCTACAAGTACACATGTAGACCATGATGTATGGTTGATCGACTCAGGTGCGTCATACCATATGACTCCTCATAGGGAGTGGTTCTCTAAATATGAAAAATATGATGGTGGTGATGTATTCCTAGGAGATGAATCGACAACAAAAATCTTGGGACGTGGAATGGTTAAGTTGCCGCTAAACGATGGAAGGATTAGATATCTCCCTGGGGTTCTACATATTCCAAAACTATTCAGGAGCCTAATATCTGTAAGCAAGTTGGGTGATGCAGGAGTGAGAACTGCATTTGAAAAGAACACTTGCAAGATGGTACGAGGAGCAATGGTGTTAATGAGGGGAGTTCATTGTGGAACTCTGTACAAGTTGTTGGGAAGCACTTATACTAATGGGTGTAATAGTTCTGTTGTCCTTGAGCATATAAATGAAGGAGACAAGACCAATACTGTCCCAGAAAAGAAGACCATGCTGTGGCATCAAAGACTGGGGCATATTGGAGAATAGGGCCTTCGAACACTACACGGTAAAGGCATGGTTGAAGGTATGTCTAATTGCACTCTGGATTTTGATTTCTATGAACATTGCATATATGGTAAACAAATTCAAGTAAGATTCCCAACTGGTGCTACAAGAGTAAAGGGGATCTTAGAGTTGATACAAAGTGATGTGTTTGGACTTGTTCCTATTCCATCCCTAGGTAAATCTGTGTATTATGTTTCACTCATAGATGATTTTTCAAGGAACACATGGATTTATTTTCTTAGAAAGAAATCTGAGGTATTTGATAAATTTAAAGAGTTTAAGGCTCTGGTAGAAAATCAAATAGAGAAGAAAATAAAGGTATTGAGAATAGATAATGGTGGAGAATTATGCGGAAATGAATTCAAAGAATTCTATAAGAAGTGTGGTATAGAAAGGCATACGAATACTCCATACACTCCTCAATAGAATGGAGTTGCAAAAAGGATGAATAGGACACTGATGGAAAAATCAAGGAGCATGCTCAACAATGCCAGGTTAGGACAAGAATTTTGGGTGGAGGCAGTGGGTACATCATGTTACCTGGTCAATCGATCACCTTCATCAGCGTTGGATGATAAAAATCCACATGAGGTATGGTTTGGAAAGAAACCTTCTCTTCAACATATTAGAGTGTTTGGTTGTGATGCTTATGTACATGTTCCAAAGGAAAATAGGAGTAAGCTGGATAATAAAGATGAAAATTCTATCTTTATTGGTTATAAAGATGGTGTGAAAGGTTATAATCTTTGGAACTTAGAAACCAAGAAAACTATTTACATTCGAGATGTTGTTTTCAGAGAGGTAAAAGATGTGTCCAAATAGGAATTCCCACCAACGCAAGACGAACCTGAGAAAATAGAGCTTGAGTTAGATGATGCAAAATCTGAATCATCTAAAGAAGAGGAGGCAACAGAAGAAGAAGAACCTCATACCCTAGTATTGAGGAGATCAGTGAGAGATAGAAGGCAACCAGAAAGGTATAGTACACCTAATTTTTGTTCCAATTTTTCTTTATCTATTATTGATGATGATCCTAGAACTGTCAGGGAAGCGGTGAATTCAGAGGATAGTAAACTCTGGAAGAAGGCCATGGTTGAAGAAATGGATGCCTTGGATAAGAATGAGGCATGGGATATAGTTGAGCTTCCAGCTGGAAGAAAATCGATTGGTAGAAAATGGTTGTTCAAGAAGAAGTTTAATGCACAAGGTAAAGTGGAGAAATACAAAGCTCGATTAATAGAAAAAGGTTATTCCCAGGTAGAGGGAATTGACTTTGGTGAGATTTTTTCTCCTGTTGCTAAGTTAACTTCTATTAGATTTATTTTATCTATTGATTCTGCTTTTGATCTTGAAGTGGAGTAGATGGATGTGAAGAGAACATTCCTACATGGGGATCTGGAAGAAGAAATCTACATGAAGCAACCATAAGGCTTTGTAGTGAAGGGAAAGAAAGAGATGGTCTGTAAGCTAAAGAAATCACTATATGGTCTGAAGCAATCACCTAGGATGTGGTACCAAAAGTTTGACACATACATCCTTGGATTGGGATTTGTAAGAAGTAGGGCTGATCACTATGTATATTCCACGCAGGTTGGTAATCATTTCATTTATGTAGTGTTGTATGTTGATGACATGTTGTTGGTAGGAAATAACATGGATGCTATCAAGGAGGTGAAATCACAACTATCCTCCAAATTTGACATGAAAGATCTTGGTGTTGCTAACTTCATTCTGGGAATGGAGATTAAAAGAGATCGTGAAACAAGAAACTCTGGTTGAATCAGAGAAAATATGTTGAGATGATATTGCAGAGGTTTAATATGCATGGAAGTAAATCGGTCAAGGTTCCTATTCCTATAGGTGTAAATTTATCTACAGATCAATGTACTAAGACACATGAAGAAGAAGAGGACATGTCCCATGTTCCATATGCCAGTGCAGTTGGCAGTTTGATGTATGCAATGGTTTGTACTAGACCAGACATAGCACATGCAGTGGGAGTTTGGAGCAGGTATATGTCAAAACCAGGGAAGGATCATTGGACAACAGTAAAGAGGGTCTTCAGGTATCTTTGTGGCACCAATAGTTATGGATTGTGCTACCAAGGAAGACCGGGATTGGACAGAGTGGTGGACATACATGGATTTGTTGATGCAGACTGGGCTGGAGATTTGGATCGCAGAAGATCTACAAGTGGGTATGTGTTTAACCTATTTGGAGGAGAAATTAGTTGGATGAGCAAAAGATAGGCTGTAGTGGCACTCTCAACTACAGAAGCTGAATACATGGTAGCCACTCATGCAAGCAAGGAAGCAGTATGGTTACAAAGATTGTGTTTAGGTTTTGGATTGGTACAACAAGCAGTGATATTAGATTGTGATAGTCAGAGTGCAATATTTCTGGCAAAGAACCCATCTTATCATTCAAAGACAAAGCATATTGATGTTCAATATGACTTTGTGAGAGACATGGTTGAGGAAAAGAAGGTGTTGCTGGAAAAGGTTGACACTTTGAAGAATGTTGCAGATTCATTGAAAAAGTATGTGAGCACATAAAAGTTCTCATGGTGTAGAGTAACAATGGGCATTGTTGCCTTGGATTTTTGACTATATAATCCCCTGGGAGAATGTTGGGTATGTGTTATATTCTTTGCATGTGTGTGTGTGTGGGTGTGTCAGGTTTGAAAACTACGTTTGAAGATCCCTCGCACTAGTGCTCTGCTTGTGCCATGGGCACTGGGCACTTTCCTAGGGGGGTCCCAGGGGGGGGGCAGGTATGCCCCCCTGGTTACGCGCAACGCCCCGATTTTTTTTTTAGGCGGTTTTTGCTTTTTTTAGCGGATTTTGCTATTTTTAGCGGTTTTGTAAATTAATCCCATATTAAGGGATTAAGGTTTTGGTATCTACGAAGCACCTAAAAACATTGTATATATTGTATGGTGAATGGTGAAATTCAATATAATGAATATAAGAAAGATTTTCCCGGTTGAGGTTTTCCGGTATAAAATCTCTGTGTATTATGTGTATGAGCCATTGATTAATTTTTGTCTTGCTTAAGAATCTATATGAATTGCTTTACTTTGCAGTTTTCAAACTTACGCAATTTATGTGAGGTAGCAAGAGAAAGAACAAGGTGAATGGAATTCATTTTGGCTATAGGGGAAAAGGTTTCATTATAGTGAATTCCTTCAACTTGGGAAAATCCTTTGGCAACTAGTCGAGCTTTGTGTCTTTAAAAACTTCCATATGATGCATACTTAGTTCTATAGACCCATTTACATCTAACAAGTTTTCTTCCTTTTGGAAGAGGTACAAGATCCCAAGTATCTTTTTCCATTAAAGAGCGTTACTCTTCATTCATTGTTGTATCCCAATCTGGATGACCTGAAGTTTCTGCAAATGCATCTGGATCATGAGTCTCTAAATCTTGATCCAAAAGAGAAGAGGCTTGATGGAACTATGAACTTGTTCGATGCTGATCCAAAGGATCACCGACAAGACCACCAACTGCTTCTTGTGTTGAACAGAACCATCTAGGAAGCAGTGGAACTAGTGCTGGTTCAAGTTCAAAGGACTCATCTGGAGGAAGGTGAGCACGTGAAGGTGGATTTTCATCCTCACTGTCATCATCTAAAGAAGAAACCATAATAGGAACAAAAGAAAGCACAAACATTGAAGATGGCTCACAGGCCGAAGAAGGCACAACCGTCGAATTAGGCTTACAGGCCAAGAGATTTTCATCAAATTTAACATCTCTTACAATGTGGTTGAAGAAGTCTATAACCTTTGACATCTTTAGAATAACCAAAAAATATACACTTCTCACTTTTAGGCTGCAATGCTTTCCTTTTCTCATCAGGAATGTGAGCCCATGCTATATTGCCAAATACACGAAAGTGACTTACATCTGGTTTAATTTTATTCCAATATTATTCTGGTATTATATTTCTAAGAGACTTTGTGGGAGTGTGATTGACTATGTAATTTTCACAGTTGATTGCTTCCAAACAATACTTTATACTTAATTCTTTAGATTGGATCATAGAATTAGCCATTTATTTTAATGTGCGGTTCTGTCTATCAGCGACACCATTTTGTTGTGGTGTATATGGAACAATGTTTTGCATTTAGATTCCCTGTGTAGTGTAGTAACTTGTAAAATTATTGTTCACATATTCGCCTCCATTATCTGTTCTTAACTTTTGAATTTGATGTCTAGATTGTTTTTTTACAAGGGCCTTGTAGGCCAAAAACTTGTCAAAAACTTCACTCTTAAGTTTTAAGAAGTAAATCCAAGTACGTCTTGAAATATCATCAATGAAAGTTAAGAAATACTTGCACCCACAAAAGGAAGGAGAAGAAAGTGGACCACACAAATCACTGTGAACAAGATGCAAAGGGCCCGAGGCATGCCAAGATGTACGTTTGTCAAAATTGTCCCAATGATGTTTTCCAATAACACAACCAACACAAACACCATCTCTACATGAAACAAGAGGAAGACCAGTCACCATATGTTGATTACATAGTTGCTGCAATGAGCAATAGTTTATATGACCAAACCGCTCATGCCAAAGTTTCCTCAATTCACTGCTATGAGCAACAAAAAATGATGAAAAATATGATGACCCAAAGTTGTCAAACTTGTACAACCTGGTAATATCATCAACAATTCCAGTTGCAAGAACATGCTCAGGATATTTTAGATCCTTGATTACAACTTGGTCAAGTGAAAACTCTACGGTTTTACCTTCACTTGAATGAGTGATTAGATAGACTGATAGAAGGTTACAAGAAAGACTTGGAACAAATAATACATCATTGAAATGACCATTATATACTTGAACTATTCCAGATCCTACAACACTAAGAGATCTATCATCACCAACAAATATTTTCTTGGTGTTACATTCATTTAGAGAAAAAAATATGTCTTTCTCCTTAGCCATATGATAAGATGCTCTAGAATCAATAAGCCACTCATGAGAAGAAGAAGTAGAAGTTGTATTGAAGGAGAAACCAGAAGTGGAAAGTGCATGTCCATGAGAAGAAGAAGAAGAAGTAGAATGAATATTGATGTTATGCTTCTTCATTGTTGCTTCTAAATCTTCCATCTTCTTCAAACATTTGGAATCATCATGACCATCTTTATCAAAAAAGTTGCAATGTTTGTCAGTCTTCTTATTTTTATATTTTGCTCCTTTGTCACCATTAGGATCTGAAGCTGTCTGAGTGGGTTTGGGACCCTTATGTTGCTTGTTGTTGTAGGGAGGATGTTGCTTCTTGGGATACTTGGGTTTATCTTTCTACTGGGAAACTAAGGCTTTGTTGGAGGTACCTGCAGTGCTGATCACTTCTAGTTGTACAAGCTTATCTTCCTCTCTAATCAAAGTAACAAAAAAGGACTCAAGAGTGGGTTTTTGATAAGCTTTCCCTAGATCCTCTCTCATGGCATAAAAGGTAGATAGAAACATAGAATATGAACTACCTATCTTAGAAAGAATAAGATAGATGCAATGCTCTTCCTCCATTTTTATCTCACATTCTTCACATAAAATTATGAGTGTTTTAAAATTAGATAGATAGTTTCCAAGGCAAGAAAAATCACTTGGACTCAAGTTCAGTACTTGATTTTCTAATAGTTATACTCGAATAATATTAAGTTTACCAAACACAGATTCAATATTTTCCCAAGATTCTTCGGGGTCATCAATTTCTTTAAGGTGGAACCTTAAATCAGGAGAGATGTACATTCAGATTAGTCCACGTGCTTCATCACTCCTATTAGCCCATTTTGATTTCTTATCATCATCAGTGGGTGTTTTTTCCTTTCCCAAGGTAATCCGGTACAAGCCTTTACTTCTTAATGAATCTTCCATATGAGATTTCCATTGGAAGTAGTTGGTGCTGGTAAGAAAGACATTACTTGTAGAAGCCATATCAAATATGTAGACAATATGGATTAAAAAATTGAAACTGATGATCTAAATGGAAAGAGCTCAAAAAGTTATGTGGTTTTAAAAACAAACGACACTGAAAACAGACTTCGGATGTGAGAGTTATGCCCTTTAAAAAAAAGGCATAAATGGTAACCAAATGACCACATGATAGTGTAAGTTGCTTTATGAAGTGACCCACTTTTATAAAGAGAAGTGGGGATCACTTTTACAATGAAGTTACTTTATAACATGAAAGTTGCATGAAAAATAAATAACTCTAAAGTAAAATATTAAAGCTACTTATAGTGATTCACTTTTATACTTGAAGTGAAATACACTTTACAATTTTAGCATGAAATTTTTCAAAAAAAGTAATAAAAGATAGATTTGAACTCAAGACCTCTTACTTAATAAGGAAACTTTTAACCAAATGGTCTAGAAAAAAATATTTTAATGTTCATAAGGAGGATTGTTGTTGTTGTTGTTGAAAAAAAACTCTTTTCACACAAGGAAAAAAATTTGCTTCTTGATGACAACAAGGATTAGATCTTGGTTAGCTTACCCGGAAGATGGACCTTTTCCTATTTGTTTTTTATTTTCCGAGATCGCACAGGGTGCGGGGAAAAGAGCATATGCAGATCTAAAAGAGTATCAACCCAGAAATAAATAATACAAAACCGAAATAAAACCAAAATACTACTTTGAAAAAATTTAAAAAATGCGTATTCAAGCTTTATACCTCCGGATCTGACTGTAATGGATATATCTCAGGGAAACAGAAACCTTTTAGAGTGAAATGAAAAGTGTTACTGAATGAAACGAGTGCTCCAAACGCAATAGAACAGTCCTCTCAGCCCATAAATGTATGGAAATGACATAAAATGGAGATGATACAACTCGGCTTCACGATCTCGATCTACAACAGAAGCAGGTCTTCAAACAGGCTCTGATACCATGTTTGACAACATAGGTATTCCAACAGAGGAAGAACACCTTCAGTAACCACTCACATAACCATATCAAATATCAACACACTGATGTTTTCACATGGTAAAACCCCTACGGGGAAACATCCACAACCCCAACCAACGTGACCACTTGGAGTAATTTATTAATGCAAAGAAAACGATTACAAAGAGATTTTACAAGAGATTTTCTCACAATCGATCATCGAAAAATGACCCTCCATGCTCTTTAAATGTAGATCATGGACTAATCGAGTGTTAAGACACCGATCAATGGTTATTAAGATCGAGGAGAGTATGAACCATCAGATCACTCGATGTCTAGAACATATCATGACCGTTGGATGTCCTAACTACAAATGAATACTAATGCATACTAAAGAAACACACTAAGAAACACACTTTTACCTAACAACACATTAGACCAAGTAGTTCTTAACTAACTCCTAAGTGTCTAAATATCCTAACATGAACTAACGTGTGCATGCAAGAACATGTGCACATTCCTAGAAATGCACATGTGTTCTGAATATGATATCCTTAGTACTCACCAAACCACCACAAAAACTTGACATCTTGGATTATTTATGAATATTTGTGCGTTCTTAAGAAACATGTGTTCATGAATGTGCATGTGTTCCTAAAAAAATTGAAATCAAAATAACACGTGTGTGCTTTAGGAATGCGTACGCATTCCTAAATCACATCAATGTTATTAAAAATAGGAATGTACATGACATAAAACTTACTACTTGATATTTTATTAATGGTGATTAGATACAAGAAGCCAAAAATGGGATGGTGTCTTTACAGGAACACATGCATAAGAAGAAGCACAGAATGAAGCATAAAACAGGGGGTGAATCTCTTAAATCCTACAACCTTAAAAATATATCTGTGTCTAAGGGGATCTTGATAAAGTAACTTTGGTTATAATATACTCTTAAATTCCCCAAAGCGTTGACCCTAAAAATGACCTCCTTGCCTTGTTTTATAGGCTCTTTGCTTATAGGAAAATTGTCTGCCAAAAATAATATTACTTCTTGGACATGAATACTACCTGTCAGAATCTTGATACCACCTTTGGGTTCTTAACTGATTCCATCTTTCCAATTGATCTTGTCTAATTTTGCAGGGTAAAAGGAAAATATTTTTACCCCCAAAGTTGGCACGCTAATGTTGTTGGGGTTGTGTTCTTCTTGTCCAATTGAGCCTTTAAGTGAATTTATTTGGATGACTCGACTAGGTCTGCATATGTTGTGTGTAACCTACCCAACCATGGAATGATTTGGGTCCATGTCTATCTAGAAGAACATCCAAAGTCTTCCTCTTAGTCCCCACCAATCATCCATGCAAAACATCATTGACCAACCCTTCAAATATTCTTCCTCGAACTGTTTTGTCAAGTTGACCAATTGATACAAGTGCACCTTAGGGTATATTCCTGAATGCCCTTCTATCCTCTAAATATAGCTAATGATACCAGAGAAGGGAATTCTTCTCTTGGAGAAACATAGAACACACTCTCCCAACATCTGCAACAATAATGATTCATAATCCACTCCTGAGAGAAGGGATTACACAATAAAGTGATCGTCTGAAACACCTGACATATGAGTAACTCACCTTTATAAATCATATTACTCATAGATTGGTTACTCATGATCCCCATGGTTTTCCCCTTTAATATCTTGACATGTGTTTACGCAGAACATTGGTGAGAGGTAAGAATTTTTCCACACTTGGTATGATCTATTGAGATCCCGGGCTCATGTGAGTGGGCATGTTGAGGCAATGATTGTTGTCCGTTGTCATCTATAGGTAGTGGTATGATTATGAATTAAAGGATGTGAACATGAAGCTAGATATCTTGTTACACGTCACATATTTTCTAGTTGATTTGGAAGGCTATCAATGAATCCTCCACTCGCTTGAGATATTCTTCCTCCTGCCTCTGTTCTAAACATGCATCCTTTTTCCAATGGTTCAAAGCCTTTTTAAAATTTGGAGAAAACATGCAAATTTAGATGACATTATGTTGACCTCACCATGGACCCATGGACATGTGTCAGCTTCATATTGGTCCATGTCAATGTTGAAGTGTCCTCTGGGACTCAGCCTACATGTGCCTAGACTTGATATGGCGACCAAAATCCTAGTGGGCCTTCTCTAAATAGGCAATGATCCTTGGAAGGCTCATGAATATGTGTTGTTGACAGGTCAGGCCCTCATTATCTTCCTCAGTGTATAGGTGGACTATTGTTTTGGCTCTAGGTGGCATTGATTGAACAAACAACTATGTGCTGAGGTGGTGGATGTGTAACCTGGAAGAACAAGAATATCATTTTTATGACCCTAAGGGAGTGATTTTACTTTCGGTATTATACCATGCGACACTATCCATCCTTCACCATGTTTTTCTTCAAAACGACCATTGCACCCCAATAACATGCTAAATTTTGTCCCTTTTTCTGATGTGACATGCATCCTTGACCATAGATCAAGATCACTTATGTTTGTCGGATGATCGAGCACACATCTTTTCCAACACCTGGTCCTTAATATTTGGTCTTATGATATAGTACCATTTGGAAAGGGGATTATTCCTATTTAGAATGTGTTGACCTCCTTTATGCTCCCAATAAACTCCCAGGTGCTTCAAACTTATCCTTGGGCCCTTAGGGCTTGATTTTCACTGTTAAATTTTCCGAGCTCTCAATCATATTCTCTCCCCTTTCAATTTATAGGCCATATAATCTCTCCATTATCCTCCTTCTTGAAAGTTTTGGTCTCATGATCTCGATCATTTTGCGCACTGACGACTAGAACAAATCTAGTAATAATAGTGGCTCCAACGGGGACAACACACCCCTGTGGTATGTTGAGAACTGTATACCAAGTGCCTTCTCCTGTTGGGTTGTGGATTCTACCTTAAAAATTGATATCCCCTGTGCACCTGAAAAGATTATCTAATAGGTGAAACATAATTTCTCAACAACTTAAAGTTAGAACCCTAACTGCTTTCTTGTGTAATATATGGTGAATGAAGTAAAATTAAAAATATGTAACATGAGTGGAAAAATATTTATTTATGTACATAATAGAAAAATTTGAAGCATTCAATATTGCAAAAGATGTTTGAGGAACTTCCCATTAATGGGAGCCCCAAATGAATCTCCATCCATTTGCACTAGTTCATATGTGTTGTTGTCTTGTGCTGCAATTATATGGAAAGGTCCAAGCCAGAGGTTGTCGAATTTTCCATGTTTTCCCTTTCCTTCCCTTTTGGAATCCCACTTTAAGACTAGATCTCCTATCATAAATCTCCTCTTTTGGTACTCTTATCAAATATTTCTTTCATTTTTGTTTGATGAGCTTCTGAATTCAATTTCACTTGATCTCTTACCTACTAGACTTCAATTAGTTGGTTGATTCTTCTCTACATATCATCTAACTCTGCCTCTTCATCTTTCATTAAATTCATCACATGAAGGTTGAGTTGGATGGGAAAAACAACTTCTAGCTCATATACTAGCTGAAATTGAGAAGTACCAATGGACCTCTTGATGCTCACTCTATCTACCTAGAATGCATATTTTAAGTGGGAATCCCAAGCTTTCTTGTTTTGGGGAAAAATCTTTTTTATGATCTTGATGAGGTTCTTGTTGGATGACTCAATAAAACCATTCCTCTGTGGGTGGTAAGAAGTAGAATTCCCAAGTTCTATATTATATTCTTGACAAAAAATCATAAGATTAAAGATTTGAAGGCTTCAAAATTATCAGTTATGATATTTCTAGGAAATCCAAACCTTGCTAAAATGTTCTCTTCAAGGAACTTGATAATGATTGTGTTAGTTGTTGTCCTGGTGGGGATATCCTCCACCCACTTGGTAAAATAATCTGTGGAAGTAAGGATCCATTTGTGTTTCCCACTTGAATTCGGATTTATTTCACTAATGAAATCCATTCCCCATTGTTGGAAGGGTTTTTCTTCTTTGATAGGTCTGAGTGGAAGAGACTACAATTTCTTCTTTCCTACAATCATTTGACATTCTACACATGATCTAATCATGCAGTTTACATAAGAAAATAATGAAATCCAATATTAACCATATTTGAGTATTTTGTATGTAGTGTCTCTCCCTACATGGTGGCCTCCACATATCCCTTTGTGAAACTCATGAATAATTCCCTCAATTTCCTCTTCAGTAAGACAATTTAGCAATATTCCTTCTAGATATTTCCAAAACAAATTCTTGTCCATAACATAGTATTTTAAAACCTTGAGTTTGATTGATCTAGCCTTAGATTTGTCCCAAGATGGTGAGAAACTTAGATTTTGATAATAGAAAATCACATCTTTATACCACTCATACTCGACAAACTTATGATTTATATTAGAATATAGTTTTTGTGTTTCATCTTCTTCTCATTTTGTTTCCATGATGTTTGTTGTAAGAGAATTTATGTTAAGATATTTGCAATTTGATTCACCCATATGTTTTTCCAGCACATGTCCCTTTACCAAATTGGTGGTTTTTATTTCCAAATCATACTCTTGGAGCTTGGGAATCCATTTACCTCTTCTTCCTTCACGGTCTGGCTAAGTAAGTATGTCTTTTATTACACTAGCAGGAATGAAAGCAATTTCTTTTAGTGCAATATATAGTCTTTGAAAGCTTTCAATTCTTTGACCAGGGAATATGCTTGTTTTTCTAGGTTGTTGTACCTTATCTCAACATCTCTTAAATATATATTAAATAAGGCTATGGTTTTCTCTTGATTTTCTTCATTCTTTTGTAATAAGACAACAACTATAGTATGTTTTGAAGCAAAAGAAAAAACAAGGAAGTCTTTGTCATAGTTTGGGATGACTAGTATTGGTGATTCTCCCAAGTCTTCTTTGATTCATTGGAAATATTCTTTATCTTCAATGGTCCATTTTACTTCCCAACCCTTCTTCAACATGCCAGTGATACACCTTACCATCTCAGAAAAATTTTCCACAAATATCCTCAGGAAGTTAATCCTGCCTATGAAGGATTGTATCTCTTTTTTGTTTCTAGGAAAATAGATCAATTCGATTTCCTCCACTCTTTCATGATCTATATTTACCCCTTTATTTGCTACAATATGTCCTAGGAGGCTCCCGTATGACATGGAAAAATAAGAATTATTTGGGTTCAATGACAGACCAAGCTTCTTGCACTTCACAAAGTTTTGTTTCAAATGCTTGGCGTGATCTTCATCTGTCTTAGAGAAAATAGTCATGTCATCAAGGTATATGACAATGAATATGTCCTTCACTCCTACGAAATCTATGTGTATAGCTTATCAAAACGTGGCTCCTACATTGATCAAACTAAAGGGATTTTTTTTCATACATGAAGGTTCTCCATGAGGTTGTAAAGGTTGTCTTTTACCTATCATCAAGATTCATTTCCACCTGGTTATATCCACAAAAACCATCTATCGCGGAGATCATATTTTCTCCCAAAAGTTTTTGAAGTATATGATCCATCTTTGGAAGAAGGTAATTATCTTTTAATGATAATTTATTCATATTTTTTAATTCCACAGAAAGTCTTATCTCTCCACTCTTCTTCCTGACTGGGACCAAGTTTGCAACCCATTCAGAATACTTGAGGGGAATAATGATTTGAGAATCAAGTAATTTACTCACCTCTTTATCAATTGTGGGAAGTAAAAGTGGATTAACCTACCTTAGTTTCTTCCTAAAAGGATTGGTACTAGTATTGAGTGGTATTCTAAATGATCTGATGCTAGTATCATAGGTCTTTAGATCTTCATATTTCCAAGAAAAAACATCTATGAACTCCTTGAACAACTGTAAATACTCTTCATTTCATTTTGGAGGAATTTTGTTGGACAACTTGATGATTTTAGGTTCTTTCTCGGTTCAAATGTTGAATTATTTAGAGTTGTAATCTTTAGGAAGGATTGTTGGATTTATAGACACATCATTTCTATCAAATAGTTGTTCCAGGGGAACCAACTCTTTGGGAATAAAATTATTTTTGAGTTGAAGAAATTTATGCCCAACCATGTATTCACCAAACTCAGAAGTCATTTGAATTTATTTTTCAGTCATGGGCTCTCCTCCTTCTTCATCATCTGAGTCTACATGGTTGTTATAAAATTCATCTATGACCTCCATACAATTTTTGTTCTATTGGTCATCTTTGAAAACTTTCCAATACTTAATTTTATCAAGGATGAAAGGTATGTACCTCATTTCAATCTCATATTTCATTTGAGGGACAACAAGGGGTTTCAAAGGTACTAGCTACCACTGTTAAGGAATCAACCTGTTGGTTAAATTCTCTTGGGACAACAGTAATATTAAAATCCTTATAAAAAATTTCAATTAAATCACATACCTTATTTTTGTATGCACACATTCTTGGATGCCTTTTCTGATAGTGGATTTTGATTTGCTTCACCACAAGTTTTGAGTCTCCAAAGACCACCAAATTGGTGATCTTCATCTTCCTTTCTTCTTCCAAAGCAAGAATTAGGGCCTCGTATTCATCTACATTGTTAGTGGCCTCAAACTCCAGCTTGTAGGACAAATGGATTTCTTTTCTTTCAGGGTAAATGAGTACTACTCCATCTCCCATTCCCTCCTTTAAATATTCTCCATCAAAATACATTTTCCATATACCATTTTGTTTTTGGAGAGAGCTCACAGTAGGGTTTGAAATATTCAAGGATTCTTTGTGTTATTCATTGACTGTGAGGATGCAACAACATAGGTATTCATTAAAAACATATATTGGGTGATTTATAGAATTGTTTTGATCACTAAACACATAGGAAAACTTTGTTTCCCTAGATAATCTCTTTTTTTCTCCTCAAAAAACTAGTATAGTATCATAAGTCATGTCCATATACATTGTACCACCCATATTTCTTGCCCATGTTCTCGATAGAAACATCCCATAATTATCAGGAACATCATCCACCACTACATCCATCATTATATTTTTAACAAGAAGTTGAGCTAAGGTGACTACCATATCTTTGATCAACCCATTGAACTTCACCTTTTTGGCATCGAAATAATAGAGTTCATGGTAGGGCCTAGTTATTTCCAACCCCAAATTTTCCATCACTACTTTGGGAATAAGGTTATGGGATGATCCAAAGTCCAACATGCAATTGTGCAACATCTTTTCATTTCTGTTTAAGGTCACATAGAAAGGTGCAACATACTCTTCCTTATCATCTTAGTGAGGAACAAAAACTATAGTGGGAGACTCATCTTGTAGATTTACAGTATTAGGAGGACCTTCTAATCCCTTTACCTATATCACTTTCTCAATTTACTTGTGGTATGAAGTATTTATAGCTAACGATCCACTAGTGGGACAATAATATTTATTTTAGAAAGTTCTTTCTCAATGTTTAAAGGTGGAATCAATTCCTCAAGTTCCTTGACCTCTCTTTAGGTCTTGAAGTCTCACTAGATTCTTTAGTCTTGGGAATATTTTTTAGTTCTTTGAATTCATCCATAGAAATACTTGGGGATAAGCTTCTTAGGCTAGGAATGACCATCCTCAATGGATTCCTTTTTCTTGGGTCCAAGATCATACTTCATGTGCATCTCAACCTGTAGTGCATCAAAAAACATCATGTATTGAATATAGGACCATATTTCTTTGTTAGATTCACCTTTTGGGGTTTGTTTCCTGTTTTTGAGGGAATGTTCATAATCATCTTGAGTTATATGTATGGAATTTTTTCCTCTTT
Organism: Picea abies; assembly: GCA_900067695.1. Lineage (NCBI taxonomy): Eukaryota > Viridiplantae > Streptophyta > Pinopsida > Pinales > Pinaceae > Picea > Picea abies. The sequence goes on from CBVK0104092890.1 coordinate 23,880, forward strand.
CAATATGTGTATTTTTTCTGGGTTTTCAGCATATCCTTCCTCTGTTTCTTTCTCCACCAGGTTATTTTCATTGTTAGTACTTACAAGGGGTTGGGTAGGTTGTTCACCATTTCTTATTTCTCTCCTCATGAGTTGAGGATTGAAATGCCTACTAAAATAGTTAGGGTTCGTTATCCCTCCTTATTGAGGGACTTTTCATGCATTATCATTCTCCAATTCAAATATGGAAATATTATTTGTCAAATTTTTTATCAGTCTGGACATCTCATCCATCCAATATTCATGGGAATATTTGACTTGATATGAAGGACCATAATCTTATTTAACCCTCTTTTTGTCTGATTGATAAAAAAAATTGTTTTATTTTTCCTGATGCAATCATATTCCCTTCAATGTATATTGCATCATCTTGCATTATCAACAAACTGAGAGCTCTTATTTCTCTTAATACCATGTCAAAGTCTGCATCAAAATACCCAACATATGTGACCTTATATTCTTGCTGCAAAGTCTTGAGGTTTCTAGTAATCTTGTTGATAGATTGTTAAATGTCATGTTAAATTCAACAACAAACTCATTTGATTTCTTCTTGAGGGAGCCAAACTCATTCAGGCAATATAGGTTGTCCCTCTTTTCTCCCTACTACTTCATAAATGCATACTCAAGAGCTTGCCGACTATAAATGGAGTTTGTAGGGATCTCTTTGAACCATTTATGGACATCTCCCTATAGGGTTTGAACAAACAACTTCATGAAGACATCATCATGATCCACGAATAGGTTGTCAGTGGAATCTTGGAATCTTGCCAGGTGTTCTTCAACAGATAGAGTTGGTTCACCATTATACTTGGGAAAGAACTTCAAGTAATTTTCAGGGAGATCATGAACATGTACATGAGGATTCAATAGTCCAAATATGGCAGTGACCCAAGGGTTTAAAGGTGGTGGGGGAGGGATAATTCCTCCATATCTTCCTCCTCCAAGGCTAACTATAAGACTTTGCAAAATACAATTATGATCGTCAACATATGGAGGGTTAAAAAGATGTGA
>CBVK0104092962.1:0-12954 GCA_900067695.1 Picea abies
GATGCAACTAGAAAAACTTGGGTTTATTTCATTCGACAAAAATATGATGTTTTTGATACTCTTAAGAAATGGAAAGATTTGGTTGAGAATGAGACAGGAAAAGGGTTGAAGTGTCCCAGATCAGACAATGGAGGTGAATATTTCAGCAAGGAGTTTGATGATTACTATTCATACCACATGATTCGTAGAGAGAAGACATTTCCAGGAACACCATAAGAAAATGGTGTGTCAGAAAGGATGAATAGGACAATCATGGAGCGTGCAAGGAGTATGAGATTGCATGTTGGTTTTCCCTTACAGTTATTGGTAGATGTTGTAGATACTATTGTTTACTTAATAAACAGAGGAACTTCAAGATATTCGGATGGTATAATTCCATAGGAGGCATGGACAAGTAAAAAGGTAAAATATTCCTTTTTGAAGACTTTCAGTTGTGAATCATTTGTCCATATTGATAAAGAAAATAGAACACATATTGAGGAAAAATCCAAGAAGTGTACCTTTATTGGATACAGTGTTAATGATTTTGGTTATCTCTTATGGGATTATGAAAATAAAAAAATAATGAGTAGAGATTTCATATTCAATGAGAAGGTCATGTACAAAGATCAGTTGCAGTGAAAGAAAGAAGAAAAAGACAAACCAGAATACACGGTGCTTGATGAGATCACTGAAAAAGAAATTACAAAGGTACCAGAAAATCAAAATGTACAGTAACAGGAGAAACAAGTACCTCAAAATCATGCAAGTGTTGTTAGAATATTTACCAGGTTAATTAGACCCCCTGAATGATAATCTCCTTCATTGTATTATTTATTATTGATTAATTCTAGTGAACCAGAATGTTATGAAGAGGTAATACAAGTAGACACTAAAAAGAAGTGGGAGCAAGGTGTGAAAGAGGAAATGGATTCCCTAGTAAATAAACAAACTTGGGACTTGGTTCAGTTTCCTGTAGAAAAAAGAGCATTGCAGAATAAATGGGTTTACAAGTTGAAGGAAGAAGATGGAGGAAAAAAGTGGTACAAGGCTAGACTTACACTCATTCACCCCCCCTCTAAGTGTGGTAGGTGTGTCCAATAGTTCATCCACGAATTAAACGGACAATCAATACTAAATCAAGAGTTGAGATGGAAGGTTCTCACAAAATCCGGAAATTCCACTCTCTAGTGCTCCAGGCTATTTCCATTCCTGAGTCTTCTACTTCCCTGAAGTGAAAATACTCTAAAGTACTTACCTCTTCTCGCTTTGCTTGATCCAACAGTCGAGAGAGGTCCCGAAGGAAACCTAGATCCACAGGTTGCATGCCTTCACGACTTCAGGCTTCGACACTTTCCATTGATAGAAACTTGGAAACCCCCAAATTCACATACCCCCGGAGCTAACACAACACGCTAATGTTAGCTAGGGTGACATGGACTTGTGAACATGTGCCATGTGTTACTAAAAAATAGACAGATCGGGGTCCAAAAGGTACTGAATCCGATTGACATGTGTCCCCACACGACCCCCTTGCCACATGACACAAACCATGTCAATAATCAAATTTGGGACTCCGGAGCTCCGGGCTTCGGAAGTTTCCTGAGTCCAACACATGTTATCTCCTGAATAACCAAACTCTGAAAGAAATCGACGACTCACACTCCTCCAACAACCAATGACTATGATTAACTATGGGCTTCGGGCTTTGGTGATTCTCTCTCTAGACGACCCCCATACTCTTGAACTACGAACTCTAGAGTGGCAATGTTTCAAATCTTTGAAAATTCGCTATCCTTCAACCCTTGCTAGATATGACGGTCCTAAACATTCCCGAAGTCCACCGCTCCATCTAACGATCAACAGGAATTTAGGACTCCAACGCTCTTGGACTCTAGGACTCTGGGTTATAGAAGTTCATCAAAGTTTAAAACTCTCGAAGTGATCAAAATCAAGTGACCACGATCAATGACGGAGATCCCTTCGCGCCTCCATTCAGATTGGACAGGTGACGGGACTTTGGGACTCCGACCTTCAAAAGTTCAGGCTTTTCCTTCCGACCAAGATCACTGAAGTGACCAAGTTACGAAGTCTTACCCTGCCCACTTGACTTCAATCGACGACTGACGATCGACGAACTAGATATGATGGCTAGGACTTAATCTTACCCAACCTCTTGTTTCACATTCATCAGATGACCCTTGTTCACCTGCCCTTCGATCCAATGATATAGATCTCTCTTGATCCCATGGTGGTGATCTCTCTTAAATTCGAAAGGGATGAACATGATTGTTTGATCCCTTACAAAGTATCTCTGATGTTCTAGCTTCTGTGCAAACTCTGCAACACCATTCATCCTGAGATTTTTGACTTCAAGGTCATAAATCGATATCAACCACGAGCCTTTGACCAATAGAACCAGCCCATACCAGCCCGATGTTTCAACTGAAAGCTCTGGTACCAATTTGTAACGTACCCAACCACCCACAGGTTGGCCACGCTACTCCAAAAACTCACTTCTGAAGAGATCTCAAATTCTAGCAACATTTAATCTAAAATCAAGCATGAAAGAACCACATGCATTAAACAAGATCCATGCTACAACATAAAAGAGATAAACAACGTTCCATACATAACAAATAACCAGTAGAAAGGCACATTATAAATACATATCTCAGAGATAATTAAATACGCAACAGAAATAAGAATTACACGGAAAACATAGAGAGCACTTATATTTGCAAGTAAATATTCACCAACTAGCTGCAGACCAAGGACGTTCCTACCAACCATAGACATTGTTGTTCTTTTACTCTCAACAACAAGTCAACCCCAAGCCAGGGATATAAATCCACAAGGACGAGTACTAGGAAAAATCTAAAAACACACAACAATTGGCTAACTATCTCTCAGGTTTCCCAACCTCACAGTAAATCTAAATTTCCATCCCTCTTTCCCCCTCAGCATGCACAACCCAAAGAAATGAACACCTTTCTCTGCCATGTAGTCCCTAAGGCTATTCCATATCTCTCCAGGGCTTCAATGCTACTGGCTAGGAAACATTCCTACTGGAAACTCCAAGGATTCTTAGTTGTGGACAATTCTATCCAAACTGCCATCAAGATCATGCACACAAGCATCCATTCCCTCCTGGAATGATCAGTAAATTATTACAACCATTCAAAAATGGCTCTCCTCTTCCCGCCATTTGTTTCCATGCTCATCCCAAGAGCACATGAAACAGATAGAGAGAGTGAAGAGGAGAGAAGAACAAGAGAACAAATGAAAGAAGATAAACTAGGGGAATAATGACCCCAAAACATCCCCCAAGGGATGTTTAAATAATTACATGAAGACAAGAGGCACATGGCCTCTTTCCCAAGAATCTCATGTAACCCCTTTTCTCCATAAAATCAATTATGGGTAAATAAAATAATAAATAAAAAGACTTAGCCCCTCAAGCCCCCTTCTCTCGTTGAATCATAGCCCCCTATCTCTTTTGTCCTTGTCCTTCTTCCAGCCAACGATGTATTTTATTAATGTATATGAAGTATTACATTTCCTAGGCACTTTGGCCCCTTTTCAACTTTACTGGTTCACCAGCCTAAGTCACAATTACATAATACATTCTAGTCCATAAGGGTTAAAATGGGGATGTTACAATCTTGCAAATAACTCAACCTTCCATTCAAATACTAAGCATATACAACTCATATACCATTTCATACGATCTGTCTTGGAAGATGGACATTTGATGTTGGAAAAGATACATACTAACCAAAATCATGTAGACATGTTAACAAAGGGAGTAACCAGGGAGAAACTGAGTTCCTGCTCATTTTCAGTTGGTCTTCAAGCATGAAGGTGAAGATGATAAATTTTCCAGGTCCAAGAAGTATCATATTCCAACAAATACAACAACGATGGATTTGTTGAGATCGGTCTCCAAGTGGGAGATTGTTGGTTGTCGAGACTAACTATCTTCCTGATTTAGAGGTATTTGTTTTCAGTGGTGTTTATACCCCATGAATACTTTAAAACCTAAAATAATGTACACCCCTCCATGAGGGGGAGTGCATGGGGGGCTTGCCCCTCCTGCGGGGTCCGGGGGCAAGCATGCCCCCGAAGGAAAATTTTCCTTGTAAATGTATATTGTAATTTCATAGTAAATGTGGACCATTAATTATAAGGTCATTTATTTGATGGTAGAATTTATGTTAGGTTTTTGTTCCCCATAAGGAAACCCTCTTTATGAGGGAAATGTATTGGGGCTATGTATCATTGCGAATATAGTATTCTGAGAGAGGAGACTATGAGAGAAAGAAGAGGAAGTTACATAGGGTGTGTTGTAGGTTGTTTCCCTTCATTTGTTGGATAATAATAAAGGAAGGACATAGAAATTTCTTTGGTGGACGTAGCCCACACTGGGTGAACCACATATATCTGTGTCTTCATTCTATTATGTATCTTTTGTGTTTTATTTCCGCATTTTTTATTTTATTTTATTGCTCCATGATCCTATTTTTCTAACAAAGAGGTCCAAAAGGCCATGTCAAGAAGGTAAGGGAGAACAAACGATGGTGAGTCCCTGTTATACTCACTCTCGTTTGGGATAGAATTTCTGACCAGTATATTGGCCTGGTTTCCAAACTAAATCTACTATATAAATATGAATCTGACAACCAAAGGTTCTCATATTCATTTAAGCTAAAATGATACTACATACAACTATTCTAATACAAAATCCTAAACTAAATTAATCATATCCTAATTAGGATCGAACTAAAGAATATTAAAGTTCAATGAAGGAAAATATTATAATTGTATTCAAAATAATTCCCTTTTATAATATATTATAAAAGGACAAATTCATTAAGAATACACAGTTTGGAATAATTCCCTTTTGAAGTATAAGCAATTCATGCATTTAAACGAGATATAGGCACAATAACATTATCAAAACATTAACAATTACTTGTCATTTACCTTTGAAAATATTATAATTCTATTCAATGAAGGAAACTATGACAATCTGAGTATACAGGAAAATTGTAGAAAGAATCCATACAATCGAACATGCGATACTCAAATTAGGACAAATGCATTAAGAATAATCTAAGATACATTCACCACGATCACAGTGTCTAGAAATTCCTCTTTCTCTTCATTAAATTAGGAGTAATAATATACCATGTTTAACACAAAGTGCAAAAGTTTGTTTCCTTTTACATCCATCCCTTTTGTAAAATATGAGAAATGGATTTTCATATCCTATAAATGTCACTATGTCAGAGGATAGTTACAACGTTTCGCTTCTCCTTCTTGATTGTGGTTTTACAATGATTACAAAATTAATCAAAACACAAAGAGAGGTTACAATAATCAATTAACTTTGGTTGTTTGCATTTGATCCTTGAAGTCCCTCCACAACTTGAAATTTTCCAGTATAGTCTCCATTCTTCTCACCTGCGTGTTATCAAGATCGATTTCATTGTCACAAAAAAAGGTCACTAGTTCTATATTTAAGGCTTCCTATGTTTTTTGTATGAATTTTTTGATTAACAGGATCAGTTGATTTAGTTTCACTATTATTTTTCTAGTATTTCCCGGTCAATTTCTTTCATTGCATCAATGACTTTCCCTCTCAGGTTTCTTCTGTTTCAACATCTTCTATCATCGTGTGAGTCGATCCTTCTTTTTATAAGTCTTCCCTGTTTTCCATTCTGAATTTCTCTAGTAGATCATCTTCTTCTCTCCATAACCTTTTGCAAGCTTGTTCTACCATTGTTTGAGTATTTTCCATGTTATTGAGAATAGATTTCCCAATGTTGAGCAATATTTGGTCTTTGATCTTCTTCTTGGTTGTATATATTGGCATTGTGTTGGGAGGATTATCAAAAATTTATTTCCATTTGATAATGTGGTCATAGGCATATTGAACTTTCTGATATTTCTCTTTCATGACATTCATTTCTTGACCTACCTTCATGTGATATGAAAAATTCTTTTGGATTCTATGTAATGAAAGGAAAATTTTCTTTTGTATATATCTCAATTCTTCATTGGATCTGATGGCTTCTTCTTTGCTTATCTCTAGGAATGCAACTTTGTTCTTTCTTTATTCTATAGTATTCTCCAGGAGATCATTATCTTGCTACAATTTTCAAAATTGCTCTTCAATATTTTCATTATATTTATTGATCTCAAATTGTTCTCCTTTGATTCTCCTTATTTCTTGAGCATGGGTGACTTTAAGTTTTTCTATCTCCTATTGATGCATATTTTGGTTCAGGATAACCTTTTCCTCAAGCTCTGTATTTAGCTATTTTTCTTGGAGCTGGAGTTGTCTCTAATTTTCTTCTCTGTGGACATGTTATGCTTCTATGGCTTCCTTCCCAAATTCATTGGCCATGGTGTCCTTAGTAGTATCCATGGTGGTTTCTAGTTCTTCTACTCTTGATTTGGACATATCCAGTGTTTTGGCCATTTCATAAACTAATATAGAATTTTCACCAACGAAGGAACTAAGGATTTATTCTACTTGAATAGCATTTTCCTTAGGATTCGGGCCTACTTTCCATCTGACGCTTCTTTCTATTGCGTCATGGGTTTCTCCTCCTATTTTCCTTTTGACAACTCTTTTTTCAATGGATTTAGTCTTATGATTGTATTAATACTCTCCAACTACTCCAACTGCACATTCAATTCCCAATCCTGGTGATGTAAATGAAAGACTACCTAGAATAGATGTCAGTGGAGTTCAATCCTCTAATGGAATTGTGACCATACTTGTATCAAAATTCATCACGAAAATTGTGTCTACTTTCTCAAGTTCTCCCTCATGGGATTCAATAGCCTTCCCCTTTTCTTATTTATTTGAGTGCCTAGAAGGGCTTGTTCTTCATCTTCCTTCTTCTTCATCTCAATCTCTTTATATTCTTGAGTTTTGGCCTCTAATTCTGGGTTATCTGTATCCTCTCCCTTTTTCTCTAGAATTTTATCTTTTCCTTTGTTTATTTCAGTCTGTTTCTTCTCAGGTTCATATTTCTTCCTTTGTTGGTACCTCTCTTCAACGTCATCTTCTTTTCTATATATTTTTGCATCCTTTTGTTTCCTTTCTAGTTATTTGGCTTCTCATTTCTCTTATCTTGTTGAAGCAGTGCTTTAAAATGTTTTATCCTTAAAACTTTGTTTTCACCTTCTTATTTGTGAAGTTGTTATCTTGTTAAGTCACTAGGGAGACTATTTAATACTTATTCAAAATGAAAGGCTCCTCGAAAGATATCCTCTGCATATCTGACCTCATGGGTTATTTTTTGTGTTATCTTGACAGTTTTTATGTGGTCATATACCACATTTTGGGGATCATTTCCTTTCTCTTCTCCAGTGCATAGACATATTTATTTTAGATTCTTTGGTTCCTTCTCAACATGTATTTTATTTAGCAGAGAGTATTGACCTATGTGAATAGGAAAATTTAGCCAATATATTTTATTTTTATCTGATAGGTATGCAGTGAATCCTTTATAAACTGTCTGATAGGATATGTCCCTAGACAACAACTTATTGAGTACATATTTAGGCAGAAAATGAGGTGGCCCTATATCTCCATATATCCTGACATAGGTGTAGTATTTCTTCATGTACCAATATCCTACCTCTTGTAAATATTTGATGGCTCTAGGAGATATTCGGTAAAGGTGAAACCCAAATATGGATTTGTGCAGAGGAGCCAGGAAATAATCACAGATATCATAGAAATAATTTTTGAATTTCACTTCCCATAACTGAGAGAAATATTCATGAATTTGGGGGTGGCTTGGGTTCCAATCCCAATTGAAAGTAGGAAATACATGCGCTACATAAGTTGCATCTATGAGATAAGTTGTCATGTAAAAGTTGGGATTTTTCATACCTTTAGCCTCCTAATCTTGAGGTGTAGTGTTGAATGATAGGATGTTGGCCCAATTGAATGCTTTATTAGTCTTGAATATTGTATAGACCATCGGAAACTATTCCATCCTAAAATGGTTGTCGGTTTCCTCACCGTAGAGTCTGCATATCATCGCATTAAGGATTCTATATGGATCCTTTAAGTAGTGAGAAATAATATATCTTTCTCCTTTCTTCACCATCCATTCTTCATCTACAAACCAATTCTCCATTAGGGATTTGAAGTCCTTTTGATCGACGCCAAATATATCTAGGAACGATTGATCCAGAAAAATAGTGGGTTCCAAGGTTTTGTACAAAATCCTAATTTCTTATTCCTTGAGAGACGCGATCAAAACACCAAAAGCATTGACTATTATTGCCATCTCTTTCTGCATGTGAGTAAAAAACCATATTGCAACATCATTGTAAGGAAAAAGAGTTGGGTGAGATTCTATAGTTTGGATACATCTTTGCTTGATATTCTTGTATCCGTCAATGTCCTCATCATCAGACGAATACTTTTCATTCTGGAACATGTCATATATATCATGGTATTTTTCATAATGGTCCCTCCCATCATGGATGTTTGTGTCTGTAATGGTGAAAGAATATGTTCCTCGAACAGGGTTAGGATCAGAATTTGTTTGGTTCTTTGGTCTTTTGTTTTACATCTTGGACATTTTGCAACCTGCATGAATTGTTATTTAAAATAAATTTACTTCACCTTCGGATTTGCTGCAGATAAGATTAATTCTTGAGCTCGCTAAATACATACATGTTAGCCAAAGAAGAAAAAAACATAGCATAATTTACCCATCTTCTTTACAACAATGATGTTTATCTTCTTATCAGTTTTACAGCTAGATTTATGTCGATTATGCATTAATATGGTTGTTATATTGTTAATTTCCCCCAAAACATGTGCAATTAATACTAGTCATTTTACATCTACGAATCAGTTAGAGTCGTATAGTTATTCATTAAGTTTCACAAAGGTGATCCAATGTTTATCACTGTTATCATGTAGTGAAAGGGACAGATTAAGGGCAAGGGAATTTTTTGTTAACATAGTTATCAGGGTACAATCGATCAAGATAAGATTTCTCTAATCACGTCATCATCAATGATTTTAAAGTTAATTCTCTTAGTAGTTAGAGATTATATGAATATTTCTCGACAACGATGTTTTTTTTGTAATATTTTTTCTCGAAAGGTGCACCAGTGTGTAAGTGTAAGTGATGAATTTTTAAGGATTTATATTACCACGATTTATGCAATCAATGGTATATCTTTCCCTTTTATCTTCATAGAATTATTTTCGTGATTGTTTTATTTATGAAGGATTATCTTTTAACAATCCATGGTGTTGTCATTAGATGACTGGTCAATCTAGATCGTCGTATCATGATAATAATATATCACTGATGATCTACCTCAAATGATGTCATCATCAACATATCTATTTTAAACAGTAGGAAACATTCGTATGATATTCCCTAGCAATAACAGGTTTCTTCAAGGAAGATAGGCTAGTAAGATACTTCCATGTAGATAGGTGATATTCAATAGGATTCATCTTATAATTCATTGAGTCACTAGGGAGCATTTGGGCCCATATCGCACATCATAGGGATTAATTTATCTCGTACAAGGTTCAAGATTAATCCCCTTTTCATAGTTTTTCAATTGGTATGACTAGTCACATCAAAGATATCGTCGTTGGGACAAAAGGATAACTCATGATGGAAATGATTCCATAGTGATTCGTCGACCACAATGTTGTAAATGTGTCATCGTCGGAACTTTTAGATTTAACAAACAATGGAGTTTCAGAGGCCAAGTGTCGACGATATCTGATTAAGATCACATGAATAAGGATTTGGGGCTACGTCATTATGGATGGTTTCAATTCCAAAAAGTTCTTAAGGCTGGTTAGGACATGCAAAAAGGGTCTATTATGATGGATTTGAGTAGTATTAACAAAATTTTCATCAAAATCACTTTGGCGGCTATATACAAACATCAATCTTAGACGTGAATAACCATTAAGGTAAGTAGATTAGTACCTTGAAAACTCTTTGTAGTATGGGTACCCACTAAAACAAAAGAGATTTAGTGAGTTATTGTGTGTGTCACAAAAAATGTAGACTTGCTCGAAGAACCAATTATCTCTATTTCAACTGACCTTCAGACCATTTATCCTTAACTATATAATTTCTGAAAATTTCACATATTGATCTGTACCACAGACCTTGCCACACTTGCTCTTTCTAAAAGGTAAGAACATAGTAATAGCATTGATGATATTCATGAAAATAACTGTGAGTTAATTTAGGAATGATTGTTCTTTACTCATTTCAAAAATCTGAGAGGAGAAAGACACCATAGAAGCTTGTTCTTAACTGTTTAGAGACCGATGTGTGTTCCTCGTCTCTTTTCTCCTGACATTGCTTCATTGCCAGTGAGCATCCATAGCCCCAATGAATTTTCCTTGGTATCATACAAGCATGGCCCTTCTTTCATTGAACGTCAATAGCCCTGGCAGATTTACTAATGATTTCAACTTTCCATTCATTTAAGTTGTATATTTCACCCTTTAGATTTTTAATATATGTAGCATTTATGCATAATATATTTCACCCTTTAGATTTTTAATATATGTAGCATTTATGCATAATGGATGTTTGGGAAGTGGGGTGATACAAGAGTTGATTTAATATGAAGGTATTAGTCTGTACTTCAACTTCATGGGTCCTTTCTCAACATATTTCCATTAAGTTGGTGGATTATGGAATAGTGAAACCTCACAAGCATTATCCAGAGGACATATGTAGCTAGTGCATGTTCCTTTTTATAAATTAGTTAGTCGAAGGTGAGAGTGATCACACATATAAAAGATCTCCTATCAATTTTTATGCAGGAGAATCAACCCCCTCAAGTCAAATTCAATTTTCCAAATCTAGTTAGTCGAAGGTGAGAGTGATCACACATATAAAAGATCTCCTATCAATTTTTATGCAGGAGAATCAACCCCCTCAAGTCAAATTCAATTTTCCAAATCTTCCAGAAGTCAACATGGGCATGAGGAAAATATTTCCTCTATATTTGATTGAATTTGTTTGTAACTATTGTTTTAAGCATATTTTGAGGGATTGTTAAGCGATATTGTGGAGTGTATATCAGATCCTTTCAATGATATGATACCTATTATGATTGTGGTTATAAATTGCAGCCTTGGAGAATTTGTAAAGGAGAGCCTTCACAATCTAAGATCAAGGCTTGGCCCATAGAAGCCATACCAAATGAAATCGAGCTCAATGTAATAAAGATTGTGTATGATTGTTGTATATCTATGTGTTTATTGTTATATGTTTAAATCCATAAACCTTGTGTTGATTAGTGTGAGTAATGAGGCCATCGAACAAAATTGCAGATATGGAATACAGTGAAGTTTCATATTCCAATGATGAAGGTGATCAAACGTTGATCACTAAAAAGGATCGATGGTGATTTATCTCTTTCGCATGATAAACAACAAGGGAGTTAACAGAGAGGTGACCCTCTAAATTGATATGCATTGTAGATTGGCATTCCATGTGTCGAGAGGAGGATCGTTTCGGCCCCCACTAAATTTGGGATTATGAAAAGGCCTTTGGCCTCCGAAAAGCATCAAATTCGTTCATTGTCAACGAATCATTAAGTCATGACCGTCAATCTTGATAAGCGCTTGTTGGCTTAGTTCTTAGTCATCGTCTATGGTCATATGGAACATATGGGTGAAGGAACATTGCTGCGATGATATGGACATTGTTACATTCCATTATGTGGGCCCATAACCCACAAGTCCCAGGATAGAGATCATGGGAAAATGGAAACAAAGGACTCCAATATTTCATTTTCATCAAGTGGTATCAGAGTAGGGAAAGATTTCTTGTGTGTTGAATAATGGAAAACAACTTCTAGCTGCAGTTGGATAGAATTTTTTGGGAAATTCCATAGTTGCGATTGTGGGTAGAAATGTCTAAGAGAGTGAGAAGCGTGCAACAACCAAAGGAGCAGAGGAAGCTCGAAAGGATCCAGAGGAGGTGAACCTGCGATACCAAAGGGCCAAGCCAAAGGAGGAGATTTGGTGAGGTTTCATTGGAGGCTTCGTTGCAACTCACCGCTAAGTATAAAGACAAGCTTAATGATACATGAAGAGAAACAAGATGAGATGCAAAAATAGGAAAAACATGATCAGGATATCATGGAAATTTTGTGCCACGGGAGTATGATGTAGGAGAATCAATCACCCCCAAGTCAAATTCGATTTTCCAAATCTTCCAGAAGTCGTCGTGGCCATGAGGATGATATTTCCTCTATATTTTATTAAATTTATTTATAACTACTATGTTAAGAATATTTTGAGGGATTGTTAAGTGATTTTTTTTAGTGTAGATTGGATCCTTTCAGTAATCCAATCCCTATTATGATTGTGGTTATAATTTGCATCCTTCAGGTGTTTGTAAAGGATATCCTTCACAATGTAAGATCAAGGCCTGGCCCATAGAGGCCATACCAAATGTAATTGAGCTCAATGTAATAGAGATTGTGTATGATCGTTGTAAATATGCATGTTTATTGTTATATGTTTAAATCCATAAACCTTGTGTTTATGAGTGTGAGTAGTGATGCCACCAGACATAAATTTAGATATGGAATACGGTAGAAGTGTCATATTCCAACGATGAAGGTGATCAACCGTCGATCACTGAAAAGGATCGATGGTGATCCATTCCTTTCACAGACAAACAACGAGGGAGTTAACAGAAAGGTGACCTCCCGAAATGATATATGTCGTGGATCGACATTCCACATGTCGAGAGGAGGATAATTTTGGCCCCCACTAGCTTTGGGATTGTGGAAAGGCCTTTGGCCCCCGACAAGAATCAAATTCATCTATTGTCAACGACTCATTAAGTCGTGATCATCGATATTGATAAGTTCTTGTTGGTTTATGTTAAGAACCAAACATCAATATAGCATAGAAAAACCTCAGGA
>CBVK0104093008.1:0-35251 GCA_900067695.1 Picea abies
CTCTTCCGATCTCACATACTAATGCAGATTGGGCAAGAAGTTTTTTTGACCAGAAAAGTACTTCAGGATGTTGTTTCAGTTTGGTATCAACCATGATCTCATGGCAGAGNNACTTCAGGATGTTGTTTCAGTTTGGTATCAACCATGATCTCATGGCAGAGTAGAAAGCAATCCAACATTGCTCTTATCATAGCAGAAGCAGAATACATTGTTGCATGTTCTACCAGCTGCGAAGCTATATGGCTTCAAAAGTTGTTGACTAGTCTATTTGACCTAGAGATGGAAGAAACCACAATCCTATGTGACAACCAGAGCTACATAAAGATGACAGAGAATCATGTATTCCATGACAGGTCGAAGCACATACAGATCCGATATCATTACATCTATGACATGGTGCAGAGAGGAGTCGTAAAGCTCCAGTACGTTAGCACAAATGAACATGTTGTTGATGTGTTGACCAAGCCTCTATCTCGTGTAAAGTTTGAGCACTTTCAAGATAAGCTTGGTATAGTCCAAAAGGACCTTCCTTGAAAGGGAGAGTAGTTGTTGTGATAAGACATCTCTTGCTTCCATATTTATTGTTGTGACGTAAAGAAAGACGATGTGATGAGACTAGAACTGTGCTTCTGTCTTAACAGTTGCGACCTAAATCCAGTCTAATATCCTGCTTCCAGCTTGATTGCTGTGACGTAAATCAGGATGAGTATCTTGCTTCCAACTTTATTGTTGTGATGTAAAGCAAGACGAAGAGATGAGACTAGTACTATGCTTTCGGCTTGACAGTTGTGACGTAAATCCAGTCTAGTATCTTGCTTCCAACCTGATGGTTGTGACGTAAAGAAAGATGATGTGATGAGACTAGTACTGTGCTTCCGGCTTGACAACTGTGACATAAAGCCAGTCTAGTATCTTGCTTCCAGCTTAAGTGTTGTGACATAAAGAAAGACGTTGAGATGAGACTAGTACTTTGCTTTCAGCTTAAGATGATGTTACGTAAAGCCAGTCTAGTATCTTGCTTCTAGCTTGATTGTTGTGACATAAAGCAAGATGAGTACTGAGCTTCCAGCTTGATATATGTGACGTAAAGCCAGTCTTGTATTACGATGAGACAGCCTCGTGCTATGATGATGATGATGTATTAGTTTTATACTAATTCATATTGATGCAGATGATGATTTCATTCCTTTGAGAATGACGATGTTGCCGATGAAGAAAACTTTCGAAGATTTATAGATACACCAGTCAGTGTTCTAAGATGATATTGATGATGTTGTCCTCTCACCCACTTGATGTTGTTAATGATGTTGTCCTCTCTCCCTCGCGCTTGATGCTGTTGAAGAATACCCTTCTTGTTAAGGGGGAGTGTTGAAATAATGTACCTACAAAGTGTATTCTAATCATTATTTGATATATTATTCATTGGATCAATCCCCATTGTGGATTGATCATGTCAACTATTGTAAAAGGACCAAATCCCCTTTTGTGGATTGGTCATAATATAATTGTAATAGGCTAAAGAAGAAGTTGGCCCCATAACATATCAAAGAGGCCCTTGAATATAATAAAGGTGGTTATAACCACCCAGATCAAGAAGTCAGCACTGCTAGTGAAGAGACACTTCACACGTGCTAGTTTAGTATAAATAAGGAGGCTAGTGCCTCACTTAGACACACACATCACTTGATCATTGAGAGACAAGTTTCAAAATTGTAGTTGGAGAAGAGAGA
This sequence comes from Picea abies, assembly GCA_900067695.1. NCBI lineage: Eukaryota > Viridiplantae > Streptophyta > Pinopsida > Pinales > Pinaceae > Picea > Picea abies. The sequence continues at coordinate 1,731 of CBVK0104093008.1, forward strand.
GAGAGAGAGAGAGAGAGAGAGAGAGAGAGAGAGTGGCACATCTTTGGGAGAGGATATTCTATATTATATTGAGTTATCTTTTGGCATTGTATTGGCTGTCTATAATAAGGAAGTTTTGCTGGATTTTCTTCCCCTAGAGGGTTTCCCAGGATAAATGTTATGTCTCTTGTGATTGTGTATTTCTCAGTGATCTTGTCTTATGTTGTTGTTATCTATTGAATTGCAAAGAACTACAATAATGGTTAAAACATTAACAAAACCAGGGTAGTGGCTCTTAGTGGCATAGACAAGAGAAAGGGGGTCTCATTACGGGCCAGAATTCTCATTTCCTTGAAATGTCTGTGGATAATGTTGTCATCTCTGGTCATCAAGCCATGATAGTGGCCCTCAACCATTCCCTTGAAGCACAAGAGAAAAAGATCAAAAGAAATAAAGCTAAGAATAAAAGGCAATGAATGGGATAGGAAACAATTGCATCCATGACAAGGTGTAGCTCGCCCTCCACAAAGCCACCCATGGGTAAGACTCTACATTTCCATGTTATCACATGCACCCCATGCCCAAATATTTACCCCATGCCACCTCATACACTTACATGACCTAAACTAGATTCCACCAGGGAAACACCCCAAATTTAAGACAGGTTGGCCCAATAGGACACCCCTAGACCCTCTCCAAAACTAACTTATCAAATTGCATAATGTCTTTGAGCATTTGTTTGGGGTTAAGGGGGTTTTGATGCACATGTTTGGGTAATTTAATTATTGGATTGATTGACATGCTATGATCCTTGTGACTTATGAACCCCTAGAGTTCATACTTGATGTTTTTGCAGGACCTTACTCGGTGGACAGGTACACATGAGGGAATGATTAGCTCGAACTTTCATGGGGGCTCAAATCCCACAGATGGATGTTGAAACCCCAGCCATGGGTAAGAAGAGATTGAAGGCTTGGACCATATGAAGGAAGGACGTTTCCTTTGGAGGCATTGTGGAATACCTAGACCTAAGGTCTCATGCTTCTCCAACCTAAATGTTGGCCTTGGGAGGCCTTGGACGTCACCTCTACAGCCCTAGATGTCACATGTTAGCTAGGGTTTTCACCTTGGAGGAATGCATGAGGCTATTGGCACATGTGGGAAAATTTTAGGCCTTTGGAGGCCCGATGTTTCATCTCCTTTGCCCAACATCCCACACCTGAGGCCCAACCTCACCCTAGGAGGGCATGACATCACCTTTGGAGGCCTATTTAGATGGAAATTGAATTTATTTTGGTAAAAATGTAATTTTTTAGTAAACTGGCCAGGTCAGCCCTGATATTTTGACCTAAAATAATTAAAGGTCATAATTTTGGTATAAATAGACATAAAGTGACATTCATTTTCACCATAACTCATCAGGTAGAAGTGCTGGTCTTAAAATTTCACCCTCTTTAAGGGTTATTGGATGAAATAACTAGTGCACATCTCTTGGGAGAGCTTTATGGTGGTGTATTTTGGCATTTTTTATAGTGGAATGATCTTCAACTAGGGTTTGACTTTATTATTCTTGGTGAAGTAAGAGGAAAATCTACACTTTTATTCATGTTATGGATGTTTGTGGTAAAATTTACTTGTTTCATGTCTAAGATCATGACATTTTTTGTTTAAACCCTAGGGGAGAAACAACAAATGCTTATTTTTCTCTATAACTCTTCTACTAGCTTGATCTTGCCAATTATACATTTTTTGGGAGCAATTATTAGAGCCCTAAAGTGCTAGTTCTATAGTAATTTCATTCTAAATCACCAAATCAATTGTCTTTCAAAAAGCTAAGGAAGGAAGGTAAGCTAGGGCCTATAAGTGACTACTCTCTAGCAAAACCTCCCTTAAAAGATTTAGATGCTTGAGGCCTATTGATTTAGATGCTTGAGGAATAAGGACATGAAGGATAGTGTAAATGAAAGGGTAAAGTGGTTGTAACAAGAAATTTCAAGAATTCCTAATATTAAGGAGACAAGTTACTTGGAAAAAGTATAAATACACCTCAATGAGTCTCTCATATGTACACACATTCTATTGAATATCTCTAAGTGAGAAAGTGATATTTTGGCAAGTTTGCGACAGTGAAATATGAGGCAGTGAAAGAGTGAGAAGTGAAGGAATTTTTGGATTGGAAAGGAGAGCGGGAATTTCTGAGGAAACCCTAATCTAGTTAATACCTATGGCTTAGATAGCTAGTGTCCCATGAGGCATCCCTGCGAGTTGTCTAGGGCTCGTCACATGAGGCCCCACTAGAAAACAGGCTTAGTCCCTCGATTACAAGACAGAAGAGGGAAAAGATTATAGTGTCAGGTTACTGAGGATTGAGATAAAGATACAAGTCTTTAAATCAGGATGGGAGGCATCAGGTCAGTTACAAATGTAAAGGTATAGTATTCTATGTGTTATGAGATTGCATCTTGGTGGTATTGTGGAACATGCTTGAGGCATGTCCTTATGAGTTTTTGTATTTTCCTTGAGGCCCATCTTGGACGTATGGTACATGATGGTTGAGGTATATTTTTTGAAGTACATTGTTGGTGCATATCTTGGATATATTTATGCATGGTTTAGCACATGGTTGAGGCACATATCTTGATGATGATATGTCACATTATTAGAGGAACTTGTTGGTGATATTGGTACATGGTTGGTACATGATTTGGTACAAGTTTAGTACATGATTTGTTACAATTTTAGTACATGGTTGATATTGGTACATGGTACATGATTGGATGCATACTATTGGTATTTTGGTATATTCATCTTATGATGGTATGATACATGTTGACAATGTTATGATCATGCCTTTAGTATCTTGTTGAGGCATTGACATATGTATGAGGCACATATTTGGTGCATGGTGTAAGGCATATTATTTGTACATGTATGAGGTGCATGTCTTGGTGATGTAGGTACATGTTGGTACCCCTTAGTGATGGTATGGTACATTCATTAGTACCACATATTGGCTATATTGGTATCTTGGTATTGTTACTATATCGGTTATGCTTGAGGCACTTCATTGATGATATCTTATGATGTACATGATATGATATATGGTTGATGTACTTGGTATGGTACATGGTTGATACATGGTATGGTAAAAGTGTTGATGTACATGGTTGATACATGGTATTGTACATGCTTGGTACATGGTATGGTACAGGTTTTGATGTACATGGTACATGGCTTGGCATATGCTTGAGGTATATGGTTTGTTGCATATCATTGATGTTTTGGTACATGATTGAGACACATATATTGTGATGGTATGTTGGTGATATTGGTATATGCTTGGTAGAGGCATACGTTGGTGATGTTGTACATGTTTGGTAGAGGCATATGTTGGTGATGATTGAGCATCTGGTTGAGAGGTTTTCTTGGTGATCATGGATCTGGTTTCATTGATATTGAGTATTGGTGACAATGACAGGTTGATGTCACGGGTTGAAATATATAGGTTTATGTGATAAGTTGGATACAGTGATAGGTTGATCTGATAGGTTGGATACAGTGACAAGTTGACAGTGATAGGTTGACAATGGTAGGTTATTAGTGGTAGTGATTGAGGTAGTGACAGTTTGGTCTACAGTTATATTTCAGTGTAGCAGGATAGTGAAAGTAAAGGAGTTTGTAGCCTCCTTCTGGTTGGTTCCAAAGAATATAAGGAGTTGGAGCTTCCTTCACGTTGGAGCTTGAGAATCAGGGGGTTGTATCCTCCTTCTGGTTGGAGCCATAGAATTCAAAAAGTTGTATCTTCCTTTAGGTTGGACCTTGTAAATAGGGGGTTGTAGCCTCCTTCCAGTTGTAGTTGGAGAATTGGGAAGTTAGTGCTTCCAATGAATGTATTCTTGAAAATATATAAGAAATCATTATGTGGTTTTCTCCCATTTGGGTTTCCACGTAAATTATGGTGTAATGTGTATTTGATGTGATTTTTTTGATGTGACGTTTCTTATGTTTATATGCTCATGATATATTGAATGCAATCGTAGATGATTCATTGATGATATATTGTTGATGAAGTTGAAGTTTATATATTGTGGTTAAAAGTGGTAAAATTGCTCATAATGATTCACCCCATCCCACATCTTAGTATTCCAAAAATTGGTATCAGAGAAGGTTCCTTCAAGGAAACAATTTAACCACTGGAAGGTAGATCATGGAGTATGTTGAGATTGGACTACCACATATTGATGGTCAGAATGGTCATAGATATGAAATGTGGAGCATAAAAATGAAAACATTTTTAGAGGCATAGGGGTATGATGTTTGGAAATCAGTTGTTGTAGGATACACCGCTACAAAGAAAACAAAGAGTGTAGCTAAGAAGGAATTGAAAAGAAACAACAAAATTCAAATGAATTTCATTCTGGAAGAACTGTGTGATTCAATAAAAGACAAGGTGGGAAAATGTTCATCAACCAAAGAGATTTTGGATAAACTATATAATATCTATTCTAAGGGATCTCATCTTATCATAGATCTAGCTCATACAAATCATAATAAAAAATATGCTAAAGTCAAACAAGAAGAAAGATGATCATCATGTCAGATATATTCAAAAGAAGAAGATTATGAAGGAATAATGGATCTTGAGTAGAACTTATCAGTGCTTTAGATTAACTGAAGAAAGAAAGAGAGGAAAACAAGTCCCTCAAGGAAGAATTGATCAAGATAAAGGAAGGTTTTCAAATCCATGAAGAAGTCCAACAGATGATTACAAGCCTAAAATTCCAATTAGAAGAAGCCAAAAGGATTGAAGAAACATACAAAAATCAGATGGAAGAGAATTTGTGTTTGGAATCTAAAATAGTAGCACAAAGAAAAGAAGTAGAGAAGAGAGAGAAGATTTTGACCGATCATCTCAAAGAAATATTTAAGGATTTAAACCATCTCAAAGAAGAATTCAATCAACAAGAAAGAAGGCTTGAATAAAAAATCATCTCCTTGAAGATACAACTTGAAGAAGCAAAGAGAACGGAATAAGTCATGAAGATTCAAATGATCAAGAAATAAGAAGAGGTTTAGAAGATCAAAGAAGAAGTTGTCATAATGAGAGTTAAAATTTCCAAGCTTAACAAGAATGTTGAAGAGAGAGAAACATCCACATCATCAGTAAAGAAATTTGAAGATAAGCACTCCAGGTTTCTCTAAAGGAAGAATGAAGAAAAAGATAAGAGTTATACAAAAATACTCAAACGAAGGAATCATGGTCAATAAGAATCAAAGAATAATGAGCATAATAGATATACATATTCAATAAGACATTCCACATTCAAGAAACAAAGAATCTTCAATCATGGTGAAGGAATCAATAGAAGAGAATATTGTGAGGAATCAACAGAAGAGAATATCGTGATCAACCATGACATGAATTCATAAGGACTGCACCACAAAGAATATCATTCACTCCCAGGTATGAAAGTTTATTTTATGGTCATTGTTTTACTTGTACTAATTTTGGACATAAAGTTGTATATTGCAGGGATCATGGAAGAAATGTTCAAGAAAGAAATACTTATGTGGCTCCACATAACATTGAATATTACAAATGCTACAATTATGGTCACATATCTTGGAAATATAGAAGCATGATAGATCCCTCCATGAAAGAAACATTGATGTCAAATACATGAATATTTGGAGAAGAACAAAAAGACAAGAAGAGAGGGTGAATAAATAACATATCCCGGACATCACAGGATTTGTATTAGTGTGAGAAAGAGAAGAAGAGTGAGTGAATAGATAACATTCCCAAGAGATTGTACTCTCAAGAATTGTAGTGCAATATCATAATGAATCCACAAGAAAAAAGGAAGAAGTCAGAATTCAGAAAGATGACGAGTCTACAAATGAAAATGAATATTACTCTGCATTAGGGTGGATTCCTCCATTGTTCTAAGCCATATAGATTGGAGAACCCCAACAATAATAATATTTAAGAGGGGGAGTCTATGCAGTAGCAACTATATATCATAGAACCATCCTTCAAGCAATTTGAAGTGTTTGCAGATATAGATTAACAATAGTTAGATAGAAAAAGTATAGAATGATAGATTGATCGATTGAGAAGTAGTGTTTCCATGTAGATATCAAAGGAATATCATTGATACACTTTTCAGGAAGAGATTCATGATTATATGGAATACTCCAGATAGGGATATATTTATTGCAGGTTCAAGGATAAATTACATATTAGTGGACATATTTGATTCTGTTTGAGAAAAAAGAATATATGATGATCAGTTACAACAAATAATCCTTCATAATAGTACATTGGAAGGTGAGCCATCATTTTGAATAACTGAGTAGCAGAGTTACGGATATATTATGACATATGGACAGAGATGGATTTATGATATCATTGGTATGACTAGATAGATATATGATAGAGCCTATTTACAATTGGAGTCAATGAAATCAGTGAACGATTGAAATCATTTGGTCACAATAAGAAACAAAGTGAAATGCATATCATAATATGGAAATATAAACCTTCAACAAAATCTATATCATCAGAGGGACATTCTCAAACAATATAGTCATTGATGTCCAAATAGTGAACATGACAGGCCATGAATATTTGAAGTCAAAAAAATTTGAATGCTTTTTATATACGACAAAGAATTACAAGAGGAAGCACCAATGGACAAGAATCATCGGAAGAGAGGAAAGGAAGATTATGCAAGAAGTCCCATATTGTTATACATCTTGTAGAGAATTCAAGGGGATAGAAATCGTCAGAGATAGAGATCAGAAAAGAAATATTAAAAGCATACAAACATGGGAGACATACCGAAAGGGGGAGTTATCCTTTTTCCCATGATGTCAAAGGGAGAGAAAGAGAAATATCAAAAGAGAAAGAGTCAAGTGCATGAATTCAGAGAAGGATTGTTCAGAAAAGGTATACTTTCAGGGGGAGTCACTCTTTGTTATTGATATCAAAAAGAGAAGAGGAGATTGGAAAGAAACATGAGGACAAAAATAGTGAAGAGAAAGAATAGATGCATGATTATAAGGGCAATATCCCCAAGGATAGATACCATTTTCCATTAATGAAAAAGGGAGAGATAAACATCGATAGAAACATTGATGAGGAGAGATGGTCATAGGGGGAGCATGAGTGTTGGAGTATCAATGTTTCTATCAATGTTAGTGTTTCCATCAATTCCAAAGGGGGATATTGTCGAAAAAATGGTTTGGGCAGTTGGTCGTCATTGATTTCAACCCTTGGAGTGTTTGAGATGTCAATTTTTCATGGAAACTTGCACATGAGAACTAGATAAAGCAAGTACAAACAAAGCTTATTAAGAAAATGGCGAGAGATTCAATATGGAAGAATGAGAAAATCTAAATTCATGCTACTCCAATGTGCTAATCAATATTGAATACAATGAATGAGTGATATACACTCATATAGGAAATACCATTCCATAATTAAGAAAAGTGATCAAACAATGATATTTTCTTAGGAATGCATGCATAATAGTGATCGTCTAAAATAGAAAGTCTAAAAGGGAACTAGCTCCAGTAAACTACCATTGAACTAGTGAGTCGAAAATATAAATATTTCCAACACCCCCCATGAACATCACTATGGAGTAATAAAAAATGAGTCCCGACAACTACGCCATATTAAGTACTCATGTACAATACAACTAATGAAAATTGAATGAAAAATGAGGAGAGAGGGAAAACCATGTGGGAAAAAAACTTGCCCTCAAAAGATATAGGATCAAAAGAAGAAAAGGAAATTGTGTTCTTCACTCCAAGATGATCCCGCAAAGTTTGAAACTTCATCCCAATGAAGGTCTTGGTGAATATGTCGGCATTCGTTTCAAAGGAAGGAAAAAACTGCAGATCAATGATCATGTCATGTACTGGATATCTGATGAAATGCATGTGGACCTCAATGTGTTTGGTTTTCTACCATTGTACTGGATCTCTGCAAAATCTTAGTGTACTCTGATTGTCACACCATATGGCAATCAAACAGTGAAACTAGATACCAATCTTGGTAAGGAAATTCTAAATCCAAAGTGAATGAATGACACAATTGAATACTCTTCTTTACTCGGCCTATATGGAAGATAAATCAATGGTTGATTGCTTCTTGACCAAAAAATAGGGCCTTATCCCAAATTGAGTGATCCAGATTATTTTGAGAATGACATGAAGGAAGAAATTTAACCAAGATATAATAATGAAATACAAAAAAATATAGAAGAGAGCACAAAAATACAGTGAAACCCAACTTCTATTATTGAATAAGATAGAAAACCACTGTAGAATACAAACTGGAAAATTGGGGTAGATTATCTCTAAAAAGAAAGAGATGTTGGCTACACTTCATTCACAAGAAGCTTTGCATCACACTCCATTGCATGCCTAAAGGGCCTCCTTAACCTGAATTATATATGAGAGAGTGAGAGGAGAACAATTCCCATGATGCATGTGGGATAAATTGGACTAAGTTTTTAAAATTCCATAGGCATGTAAAATACTAGGACCTCCTAGGTGGTCACCCATCCCAGTACTACTCTAGCCCGAGCAGGCTTAATTGCGGAGTTCTAATGGGATCTGGTGCATTAACACTATGTTTTAAAAATGTAGATAATACCATTAGATGATGTCTGTAATTAACAAATGAATATGTTATTACATTCTATTCCTCACCAAAAGGGTGAATGTCATGGTTTATCAAAACCACAGGCTCAAAATGGTGATTCAATGGAAAAGGTGGATGGCCACCAAGATCCATTTGGATCATTCCTCCCCCCTTAGGAAGAAATGGTCCCCGTTGCATCAATTTCCCTTAGGATATGGGGAAACTTATACTAAATCTGAAGCTTGGTGTGTTGCTTTCCTTGTTGAAGAAACTATCATGCTTAGTTTGTTGAAGGCTGTCATGAACCTGTTGTTGGAGGGGTTGAATATGTTCAACCAATATAGTTGCATGATATACCTGAGTGTGTGAGCAATCTATCGATGAAGATGCAACATGAAGAGTATGAATGGTTATGTTATAACCTTGCTTGACCAGGCAGTGTGGAGGCACCCTCGTAGGTGCAACAAGAACATCTTGGTACTCTTCTACAATCTTGTTGATCTGATACTATTGGAAAGAAACATATTGGGATAAGGAAGTGTTGATGGGCCTTAAATACCATGATTCAACAGTAGGAACCAAACCCGCCACCGATGCCCAATTAGACTCTGTAGCGTTTAATAGTGAAATGGTTCTCCAGATGTTGCAATCCAACCAAATTATCGATGGTCTTTACATTTTCTTGTGAAGGCTCTTCCTTCAGTTTCGACTATTCTCTTTTGTTTATTTTCTCTTGGGTAGGACCAATATGAGATGTAAGATGGTATAAACCAACTTGGAAACAAAAATGGAATTAATTTTTTAAACTATTGGGGAAGAGGTTGAGGTTGGGATAATGTGTTGGTCAAGCATACAAACGACAATTTTATACCACAGGCCTAGTACTAATACATTAACCATGTGAGCATCAAATTATTGTCTGAGATACTAATTACCAGAAAGAAAACACTTATGCAATGATATAATGGCAAGAAAAATAATTCATCTACCATAACCATTCATCACATGATAACACAACGATTCATCTTCATCACGAAAGCAAAGAACAACAAAACATTGCACCAGATAACTTGACAACAAAATTAATTGCTCTTACTCATTACAGCATCATTCATGAAATAGGATAGGAAATAATTCTTCTCTGCATCCAATCATACATGTAGTTGATGAAAATAACTTGCCTCAGGTCCAGAAGGACTTCTTAATTCAAAGTAACTTCCAAAATAATTCTTAACAACCAGAAAGAAAGATTTATCTTCACAACCATTGACCCTTAACTAATTGGTTGATGTCTTTATTTATAGTCTAAATTCCAACTGAAAACAACGGCTAAGTGCAGTTTAAGATAAGAAAAATACGCCACGTGGTGTCATCTTCTAATAGTTTCTTTAACAGTCAACTCAATATAGTTCTTTGAAAATATGACTTTTCTCATACTCAGACCAACTGATAAACAGTTCGTCGTAGGTTTGGGCCCATGGAAACCTGTGTTGTTCTATCGGAGCCACGTAAAATCCTCAGATCTTTGTTGTGTGCACTATGTACTCCACTATACTTGTGTTTAATTGTTGTAGAACAATATGAGCTCTGATCAAATGTTCCATGAACTATTGCACTTGTCCCGGTGTTGCGTCAATCACCGTTGCCAGATCTTCGACCCATAATGCATATTGTTTAGAATTAGATCCAACTATTTCACATAGGTCGACGAAGTCGTTGGGGGTGCCAAACTTGGGGAGTCCAGTATACTTCATTGTTTTTTTAATTTTTCTCCAATGTTTCTTTCGGGTTCCTTGGCGAGGTTGCGGAGAAAAATTTGTTCGGTGGTTGGAGGGATCTTACCTGCAATAGGGATTTGAAATAGTTTAAAAATTATTTATTTGGCAAAGCATAGTAAGATGTAAGTAGAAAGAATAGACTAATATGTACCTGTAGAGCTCTTTAGACCTGATTGTTTAATCCTTACGGGATCCCGGTGACCTTTTGAGTGACCTGTAATGTCTATGTTTGCGTCATCACTCCTCTTCAGTTTTGATGAGTTACACCTGTGTGCCATAGCATGGTATATTAGGTACGATAGATACGAGCGTCAAAACCATTCCAGTAGACGCTTTCCCCTTGGGGTCAGGAAAACATGTCAGATTCGAACGTGTGTTGAAAGTGAGTGTAAGTTCCCAAGAGGTCATATTTCATAATAAAGGAAGTTGTTAAATGCCTCAAGTCGAGGCAAGTTTTTATTCTAGAGGTCGTATCACTAAGTGTGTCAACCATCATTCAATAATAATGGAGGACGGGGGAATTAAATAAAATGGAATGATCATGCCACATATCGGTTGTGTTTCATACGTCCTGGATCATATCCATCATGTAGATGTGACATGTTAATCCTTCAAGACATCCCATCGCAAGGCATGAATAATCCTTGGCACATTCCACCTTGCTGCTCTGATCTACTATAAATTCTAGATGTCTGTGTGGGTTCTACGCATCAGTCAAATTTGTATACCAGTAGTGACTGGTCTTGCGAGTTCAATTCTATCAATGATGTTTTGTAGTCTTTTATCCATTCATAGACGTCTAAGAAAATACGTTGTTGCACCATGGGATCCCCTCAAAACACGAGACAGGGTTTGCGAGGAAGTCAGAGCGCCAGGTCTGAGCCCCAACATGCCTGGGATTCTTTCTTATTAGCATAGAGTGTCCTTGAGGCTTCAAAAATAGGTTCCTACCATCGCTCGAGAAATATGTCAGTGCCTCAAATGAAAGTGAAAGTAGAGAAAATTACGTCTGAAGGACACATGTTGAAGGCCATGACCTCTCATAAGAAGACACCGTAGAGGAGTAGAAGGCCCAGAAAAAATAAGGAAGTAGGAGGAGGAGGCCACCTTCCAACGTTGTTGAGTGCACACCCGGTTGCCGAGGAGTTTATAATGCACGTTACCTGATCAGAGATTGTCAGGGATACCATTCGAGGAAGCGGTAGTTGAATGAGAAAGACAGAGACATTGGGTTCTAACATTGGAAACCCGAACCAGCAGCTAGAGCGGGCACAACTTGCCATAATCAAACTTTATCAAGAAAATAGAGAATTGAGGAGATAGCTGGCAGCGAATAACCAGGAGGTATTAGCATCGCAGGGTCGCGGAGGAAGCACAAATTGGCTCAAGAGACAGATTTGGGAAGCACAAGATACAATTGTGCAGCTGTGCGAAGCATAGAGGATGATGGAGGAGGAGAACATGAGAGCACTACAAGGTGCAAGGAGAAGTTCAAGAGAATCTGTGTGCAGGAGATACCTAATGGGTGGATTCTTGTTTTGTAATATCAGACGTGACACATGTTTTGATAGTTTTCTCTATTAGTTCTGAGGATTTTCACGTTCTCGACGTAATCGGTTCAGTTGGCCAAGGTGTTGGTGGTGTTCATTGTATGTAACCTAAGCTTGACGAGAATTTTAATATATGAAATTTTGAAAATGTTTTTCCTGAAAGGATTCTAGTCCTCGTAGTCAAAAGTATCGTGTTTCCCTTTCGTGTGTAAATCTACCATCTTCTTATCTAATCTCCTCGTAATTAAATTTGTTTTTACAATTATCGTTGTTCTGAATTGTTTTGTAAGTTTTTTGATATTTTCCTTTAGCAACTTACGACGCCCATTAATGTTGACATGGCGTTACTGACTCGGGACTCATTAAATAAAACCTAGAACTCGGCTCATGGGTAACGGCTGCACTCGGGACTTCATTTACGTTAAATGCACTATATTGAGTTAGATATCATGATTGTTGATGTTAGGTGAGCATCGGGGGTTGACATTCAGAAAATAAAATAAACGCGTAGTTTTTTCATGGGTTATCGTCCTTTGAAACTCCTGAATCCATAAATGTTTCGAAAGTCGACGATCGGCGATTATTATTTCATTTTTTGTTCAATTCTTATTCTTTTAACCTTTCGTCAATGTCAAATTGATCGATCATTGGTGATATTCTTGGTGGTGCTTGTTGCAAAATAAATTTCATGTCTGTCGACGCCGACGAAGATTAGAGCTCAGCAACTTTGATTCTCTCTAGCATTTTCTTTTACTCTTAATCCTTCTCGACGTTGAAATCCTTAAGCGCTTCGAGGAAAAATTTGACTATCATTTCTCTGATTTAGATACTTGTCTTTTAAGTTAATGATTTTCACATGTCCAAGCAAGCTTTTAAAGACCTAACGAGAAACAAAAGATATAAGTAAAGGACACATTTTTCATATCAAACAATGCCAAAAGATCAAGTGGTACCCAAAAAGTGAGATTTTACATAGACTTTTTAGGGTGTGTTGAGTTCTCAACAAATGGCGATTCACTGGGTGAATGCAGAATCTTTGTTCTTCGTTCATGCTCGGCTAGTACAAAATCTAGTGGAGAAACTTTCCTAGTTTTAAATCAGAGCCTCTTTTACCTTTTCAATTTGAAGTCTGTTGGCTGATTCTTCCAAGTCTACCCATGGGATTTCGAACTTTATTCCTCCTTTGTTTCCTGTAACCTTGAATTACATCCCCTTTTTACAAAAGTCTAGCAAACCATTCACTAGCATGAATCCCTTAGTTACCTTTACTCATTCTCTTTGGTGTTTCTTTGTTGCAAGAGAGCGTCCATAGCCCCGACGGAGTCACCCCAACATCATAGACCTTGCCCTATTGCCAGCGAGCATCTATAGCCTTGACAGAGATATCTGCATACCCTCCCCTACTGATCACTCTTTTGATAATGTCCATTTTATTTCGGCATGATACCCTAAGCGAGTGAGAGAGGATGGCGTATGTTTATTTCGCAAAGTGAGATGGTTACATGGACCCTTTTATAGCTTTGTGTTCAGGTTCATGTAGTCCTTTCTGGCTTTCCTTCTTACCCTTAAGGTCTTACCAAACCACGAGGCAGACACTTCTATCATTTGTTCGAAGGTGTTCGTTTGTGTGGGTTAGATGGAGGGCTCCTCAAAGCAACCGCAAGTTCCTTGATGCTTCTTGTGTTGTATGTGAGTGATGAGTTTGAAATAGAGTTCGCTATGTCACATGACTTAAGGTCAACCATTGTCCTACTAAACACAACTTTCAAAAACACATAAATCTAGAAAGCAAAATAAAACCGAAAAGAAAAGTATTTTGAAATCCTGAAAACACTAAAACAAGATGCCTTTCCTTTTTTTTTCCTTTTTTTTTTTATTGGAAATAGTGTTTGAGGGATTGGCCATTTACTGGGAGGGAATCAAGTTCCCCCCTCAAATTTTTTAACTGATAAGTGCCTTCCCCAATCTTCTCAGCCACTTGGAAAGGTCCAAGCCATAGATTCTGAAACTTAGAATGTTTCCCTTTCGGCTCATTTGCTCTGTCCCATTTCAGTACTAAGTCTCATATTTCAAAATCCTTCTCTTTGGCCTTATGCTTGTCAAACCACCCTTTCATTATCTGTTGGTGAGCTATGGATTTTGACTTAGTCTTTTCTCTCTCTTCTTCTAGCATGAGGAGAGTATCAATTCGTTGTTGTATGACCGATGAGGGATCCCTGTTGGAATCTTGTGCTAGTTGAAGAGATGGAAGATAAATCCCATTTGGGAGAATGGATTCCTATCTCTAAACTAGGAAGTACGGGGAATTTCCTATGTCTTCTTTGGGTGTGACCCTATCATCCCATAAAGAGTTATGGAATAGATTATGCTAGTTCCTTTGGTTATTTGCAACCGTCTTTTTTAGTATTCTTGCTAGGTTCTTATTGGTTGATTCTGCCACCCCATTTCCCTGTGGATAATAATTTGTAGAGTACCTAATTATGATTCCTTTGTCCAAAGAAAACTTCATCAGTCAGGTGGAAGAGAAGTAAGTTGCATTATCAAAAACCAAGACAGAAGGAACACCAAACCTCCTGATTAGTTGTTGCTCTATGAATTGGATCACCACTTTTTCATTTACATGAGTCAAAGGGATAGCCTCTACCCATTTTGTGAAGTAATCAGTGGCAGTCATAATGTACTTGTGTTGTTTTGAAGATATTGGTGTGATTTCTCCTATGACATCTAACCCCCCATTGCTCAAAATTCCTAGAGACAATCACTAGCTGGAGTGATATTTCCACTCTCTTCTCCCTCCCAGCGCTTACTTGATAAGTTTTACAGTTTCTGGCATAGGTATGGGCATATTTGAACAAGGTGGGACAATAATAACCATCTCTCAGTATCTTATGAGCGGTGGTGTTTCCTGCGAAATGTCCATCGAAAGGGCCATCATGGAGCTCCTTAAGAAATTTGTTTGCATCTTCACGTTCAAGACATCTTAAAAGTACCCCATCATAATTAATCCAGAAGAGTACCGAATTTATGAGGCGATATTGTGCATATTTTAACCTAAGAGTTCTCCTTTCTCTGGGGTTGAGATTTTATGGGCAGGCCCCATGGTCTAGGAGGTAATTCATATCCTTATACCAAGACTCAGGCCCTAGGGAAATGTATGAAGCTTCACCACACCATAATTCCATTTCATTCTCCCATCTAGAATCTTCATTTACTTGGTGTTGGGCTTCAACTGTGATTTTACACAACCCTTTCCCTCTGACAGGTTTGGTAGGTTTTATATCTAGATCAAATTATTGGACCACTACCATCCAGTTCCCTCTTCCTTTCCCAATCTCTTGCCGAGTAAACAAGGATCGGACTGCAGGGTGAGGCACAATCACTTTGGTGTGGTTCTTGAGGATGTAAGACTTGAAGTGTTTTATTGCCTTGTATACAGCATAGGCATGTTTATCAATAGCAAGATAGTTAAGTTTGGATCCCTAGATATTAGTGCTCATGAACGACATCGTATATTCATTGTTGTCATCATCCTTTTGAGTCAATACTACAACTAACGACTGGTCGGAGGTGAAAGTATAGAGGAAGAAATCCCTATTGAAATCGAGACTTTATAGCACAGGGGTCTGAGATATAGCAGTTTTAATATTGTTGAAAGCTTAATTTCTCTCATCATCCCACTTAAATTCAACATCTTTTTGAATCATCTTTTGTAAGGGTTTGATGATTTCCATGAAATCAGGAATTTCCTCACAAAATTGATTTGCCTGAAAAGGGACTGCATAGCTTTCTTGTTATGGGGCAATGAGAGTTGAGCTATGGTTTTAATCCTTTCTGGGTCTATGCAAATACTGGCTTGGGATATAATATGACCTAATATCTTACCTTCCTTGACGTCGAAAATATTTTTCTTTGGATTTAAGGATACACCGTTTTTCCTACACCTTTCGAAAATCTGAGTTAAGTGTTGGAAGTGTTCTTCTCTGTTATTTGAATACACAGTTACATCATCTAGATACACTACCACACACTTGTTGATTAGTCCCCAAAATGCTACGTCCATGGCCCTTTGGAAGGTTTCTCCTACGTTGATTAACCAAAAGGCATGTGTTTATAATCAAAGGTTCCCCACTTGGTTCAGAAGGTATTTTTTAAATGATCCTCCTCCGAAACTAGGACTTGGTTGTAACCTGAGAAACCGTCTAGTAGGGAGAAAATCTATGAGCAAGACACGGTCTGTAAGAGTTGCGCGATTGGCAGGACTAGGTAATTGTCCTTTTTTGAAGATCTATTGAGATTTCTAAAATCTACGCATAAGCAAATTTCTCACGACGTTTTCCTCATAGGAACCAGATTTGCTACGCATGCGGAATTCCTGACTCGAAAAATGATCTTGGCATCTAAAAGTTTCTTTAATTCCTTATACATGAGAGGTTCCAGAGATGGGTGATACTTTCGGAGCTTCTTTTGGAAAGGTTTCACCTCAGGTTTCAATGGTATAGTGTGTTGAATGATCTGGGTGTTGTAGGTTTTCAGGTCTCGGTAGGACCATGCGAAGACATCTTGATATTGTCTGAAAAGTTTGAGATAATTCTTTCTTTCCTCTTTAGATATGGTCTTTACGAGATTCACATTCTTTGGATTTTCCGGGGTTTCAAGATTTATAGTTTCATACAGGGGACAGGAGCTACCAGTATTAGCGTTTTTAGCCACCCTAAATTGTTCTTTTAGATCAAACATATTTTCCAAGTTGGCTATCCCCATTGGGATCATGTGAGACTTTGATCTGTCAACAGGTTGACCTATCCGAGGATCAATTCCTACTAGTGGTTCTTGGAATACATCATCGTCAATATCCAGGTCTCTAAAATTGTTTTGGTTAGTCAAGGAGTTTATGATCTATTCATCTGCTTCAAATACCTTCCAATTAGAGATATTGTTAGGCACCGATGGTTTGTAGAGTATTTGCATAGTGAACCAGGAGGATTCATAGTCCTCCAGAGGTGACATCCTTGAAGCAGCTATGGCCAGGGAATTAGCAAGGATATTCTTTTCTCTGGGGATCACGGTGATATTGAAAGCTTCAAAATGATCCATTGACCTATGCACTTCTTGTTGATAATTCTTACGGTTCATGTAATTGCAATGTATAGTATTCCTTACTTGTCTAACGATAATATCTGAGTCCCCGAAAACTTTCAATTCTTTGAAATTCAAGTCTATGGCTTTCTTTAACCCTTGTACTAGAGCTTCATACTCAGTGGTGTTATTGGTGCATTCAAATTCTAGTCTATAGGACAGGAAATGATGTTTACCTTTTGGATCAATGAGGATGAACCCTGCCCCCAATCCCTCCTGTGATTTAGATCCATCAAAGTATATGGTCCAAATTTGTGAACGACAATCACCCTCTTCTTCTTCCTTATTTCATTTTAGCTTTCCTATCTTTTGTTCTGTAATTTCTAACGTAGGGTCTTGACAGAAGATGGTGTCTTCTATCAGTATCGGTGATTTCTCTTGAAAAACCATTTCAGAGTTTTGAGTGAGGGGGACATCGGATAAGAAAGGATAAAAGTTTCTGAAGTGGGAATCACAGGAATAATTTCCTAGCATGGGGAAATATGTACACGAGGGTTCATTCAGGGTTTCTAGATCAGTGATCGTATGTTTCAAATATCTCTCCCTATCGATTCTGATCATATTCTTGTATCCCTTCATTGGTAGCCAAAGGTGTGTCTAGTCTGTGCTAAAGTACCCATTTAACTTCTCAAACCAATCTCGACTTAATAATAACCCATAGGCCTCTGGGATGTCTACCACGATGATGTCAATCACTTGTACAAATTTATGATGTGTCGCTATTCTGATCATTACATACATGAGTTCCCCCATGACTTTGACCTAGGTCTTATCTAGCTGTATCACATTTTTTTCACTCCGTAGAGGAACGGAATTTAATTTTCTACAAATGGACAAGGGAATAACGTTGGAATATTCTCCTGAATCTAGCAAACAATTATGGAGGTTCCTTTTGAAAACTTTGAACGTTAAGAGGAAAGGTGGGACAAAAGGCTTCCCTTCTTATATTCCAAACAGGTATTCACGGTTGGTTTATTTACTGGGTCTATGGAAGTTAGATTTATTTCCTGACCATTGCTAGTCATAGGGACTTCTATTGAGTTCAAAGCTTGTACCAGGAAGTCCTTTTGCTGAGGGATCCTACATATGTCCATGATTGATATGTTAGCCCTTAACTTCCTCAAATCTTCAACTACGTTGTAATCGATTTTGGGTAATTCTCGGGTATGGATGCTTATAGGTTTTTTACTGGGAGAAAAAGGTGTTTTCAGGCAATCGAGGATTGTCTTATTTCTCGAAGTTTGGATAGCAGTGATGTCTTTTGAGACAGGTGGACCTTTACTGCACATCTACACCACTGAGACCTTGACGGGTGGTTATTTAGACTCAAACAAGTCATTGGAAGGCATGATCAGGTCGATATCCCATATTAGCATGGTTGTATCTTGTGGTGGATCAACCTCTTCCTAGTCGGCAATGTTCATAACTGAACTGCTCGATTTTTCGGCTAGGAAGACTTCATCTAGAAACCGATTGGCCATCAAATTCATGGCGTGCACCCATTCAGGGAAGTCTCTTTTAGAGTGGTTTTCCTGGTGATACATACAGAAAGAATTAGATGCTACATTCCCTAGATCAATATTTAAGTTAGTTGAGGGAGGTTCAATCACCTTGAACGGTGGGTTCCTTTTAAAGAAATGCTTGTAGGGCCTCTAGCCTTGGTTTCCTTCCCTTGCATTTCTCTTCATGTCTATAATCTTGTTTGAGAAAGAACCCATGTACAGGAGCTTTGAATTAATATATGAATCTTTGAATCAGATTCATGGTGTTATGATGTTCACTGTTTACATATGTTGAATGGTAGGCCTATAGTTGTTTTATTCTCGTTGTTGTGAATTTTTTGTTACTCTGTGTTAAATGTATGATTTCATGTTGAACATATGAAGTCAGAGAGAGAAGAATGAGTTTCAATTGTTTCTCTTCTTGAGAGAGAGAGTTCCTACAAAGAGTGCAGTGAAACATTTGCAAGGAGTGCGTTGACAAGGGTTCTGAGTTTTATCTCAGAAAACTCACGACGAATACCATTGTTCTCATTCCAGTAGAAGTGCAGGTGAAGCACAGAAGCCGTGAAAGGTGTGCACAGGCTATTTGAAGCCTTATAAGTATTACCTAAGGGAAAGGTTCAAGGAATGTTGTTGCATAAGGTGCATAGAGTCAAGGAATCAAATACTTGGAAGTATTTGAAAGATCACCGCAAGAAGTGCATGCAAGAGTCCTTCTGAGACTCAAGTTTGCAAAGTAAAATCTCGAGAGGTTTAGTGATTTTTAAGTGTTGAAAGGAGGATGGAGTGAAGTCACTTTGCAGAGGCCAAGTTCAGACGAGGAACGTTGGTTCTCTTCATAGAAGTATGCAAGGAGGAAATCAAATAGTCAAAATTCTCCGTGGAGAACTCACGAAGTTGCGAGGGTTGTAGGATCTAGAGGAGCTACAAGGTGGATAAGAGTTGGACAAACCCATCTCATTTTTTTCAAGATTCAACGAGGACCGTTGATTGTGACCAATTGGGGCGTCAGGGTCATTTCGACGTTTCAAGGTTTGGAAAGTGGAAGTGCAAGCCAAAACCTTTGGTCTCGCACATTCCTGAATTGTGAAATGGATCATCGCACGTGAAGGTGAGTAGTGGAACTTTTGGAAATTCAGAAGTCTAGATTTCGGTATTTCGGAGGTCATGACGACAAGGAGTCGGGGCATAGTGGAGAAAAAATCCCAAATTCATGGGTTGTGACCAAACTTGGCATGAATTTTTGGATTTAAGCACTTCAGGTGTCAGAAAACAAAGGAGGTAGCATTCTGGAATCAAGAGTATCGAACTCTTGGTACCCGAAAGCCCGAAATATTGAACGACACTCGAAGGCTTATTCAAGTCCCAAAAGCCAGAAATCTTATGCAATAGGTGGCAAGAGTCCATGATAGAGACGGAGGATAGTGGAGTGGACAGGTGGCATGACCTCATCAAATAGGTGGAGCTCAACCTTGTTGACCGTTTCGGGTTTCAACGGGTTAAAGAGTCGGAAACTCAACAACAAAAATCGTGAAATCATGAACCCTGAAGTCCCGATTCGATGAAGGGCATGATATTATTATGGTCAGGAGATCAGGGTGATGTCTTGTGTTTAATGACGCGGGCATACCTATAAGGACCTGTGGAAAAAACTTTTGTGTGTGTGGGATTCCTTAAGGAGGAATCGAAGAGTCACTCAGACTCAGGAGGGTAGATTTAGAACGATCCTGAGCGGATCTTGGCCCGAGGGTCGGGGGTCTGCACCAAAGTGGTATCAGAGCTTTACTCTGTCTGTATATTGTAGAAAAAGGAAGCAGGAAAAAGGCAAGTACTCTGATATGCATAAAGTGGTATCAAAGCTGCAGAACAAGTTCTTTGCTTTCTGTAGCAGAGAAAAGAGGAACATTTTACAACCATGTTGCCAAGAAGAAGAAACAGGCCAATGCCAATGCCTGATCCAGTTGTGGAAAGAGAAATGTGCGAGTTATGTGCTAGGCTTGATTCCATGGAGACAAAACAGAGGCGCACAGTGGATGATAGGGATATCAACGAAGCTGAAAGTGAAAATGATGCTGGAAATGAAGGAGAAGAAGTTGCAGTCGAAGATGTTGCGGATGAATGCCTATTCAGGGTTGTTGCAAGGATAAGTGCTAGAGCAAAGATGGACATTCCCATGTATGAGGGAAACCTATAGGTTGAAGAGATTCTAGACTGGATTAGAGCTCTAGATAAATACTTCAACTATGAGGATGTCAAGGAAGACAACAAGGTCAAACATGTCGTTACCAGACTTAAAGGGCATGCAACACTATGGTGGGATGAACTGCAAGCTGACAGATGCTGCAAAGGCAAGCATAAAATCAAGAGCTGGGATAAAATGGTTGCAAAGATGAAAGCCAAATTCATACCCAAGGATTATCAAATCACTCTTTTTCGGAGGATGCAAAATTTGAGACAGAAGCTGATGTCAGTGAAGGAATACACTAAAGAGTTCTACAAGATAAACATTAGAGCGGGTCATCGGGAAAGTGATGATGAAAAAGTTGCCAGGTACATGAATGGTCTGTGATATGACATTCAAGGTGAGATGAGCATGATGACCCTTTGGACTGTAGAAGATGCTTATCAGATGGATTTGAAAGATAAAGAGAAGTTGAGTCGAAAGAAAGGTCAAATAGGCCAAGGAAAAAGTCAATCCAGAGGCAAAACAATTGCCCAAGACAGAACTCAGAAATCTAAAGAAGAGGGGAAAAAACCTCAAAACTCAACATGAGAGAGCCGGAAGTTCACAAAGAGGGAAGTATACTGATAGAAGTACTTTTCCTCGAGCTAGAGGAAGAGGAAGAGGCAGAGGTGGTGAAGTAAAGTGCTTTGTTTGTGGAAAGATCGAACATAAATCTTATGAGTGTCCAGATAAGAAGAAAGATGGTGGTGAAACTCACATTGCCAAAGCACAAGGATGGAATGTTGAGGCACAAGATGTTGAGGGCAGAAGATCTTTGATGATGAGGAAAGTTCTCTTAATGCTAGAAAAGGAAGCAGAGAACCCATCCCAAAGAAACAGTCTGTTTTGGACTGCTTGCAAAACCAAAGACAGAGTATGCAAATTCATAGTGGACAACAGTATCACAGACAATCTCGTATCTATAGAGATGGTAGAAAAGTTGGAGCTAGAGAATATCGTACATCCAAGCCCATACAGAGATTCGTGGCTACAAAAGGGACATCAGGTAAATGTCACTAAACAATGTTTAGTTGAATTTAAAATAGGAGGATATAAAGATGAAATATTATGTGATGTCATTCCCATGGATGTTTGTCATCTATTTCTGGGTAGACAATGGCAATATGATAGGAATGTGATTCATGATGGGAGAAAGAACACATACACCCTAGAGAAGAATGGTATGACTCACATGTTGTTGTTGATTAAGGATAAATAAGTGAAACCAGATATGAGCAACACTGTACTTCTCATGAGTGGGAAGGAACTTCGTAAGGAGGTTAAGAAGAAGGAATACACACAGTTTATTGTGGTCAAGAAGCCTAAAATTGTTTTGACCAGTACAAGAGTGGATGATTTACTAGAATAAATCCAGAAGTTGCAAGAAGAATTGTTGATATAGTAGTGGACGAACTACCTTGTTCGTTGCCACCAATCAAGAGTATAAGCCATCACATTGATCTTATACCTAGATCCATTTTACCAAACAAAGCTGCATACAGGTTGACGCCGTAGGAAAATGAGGAAGTCAAGAGACAAGTCCAGGACTTAATGGACAAAGGATTGATTCGAGAGAGCTTGAGTCCATGTGTTGTTCTGACAGTGCTCAGCACAAAGAAAGACGGAGGCTGGAGAATGTGTACAGAATCAAGGGAAATCAATAATATTACCATCAGATACAGATTTCCACTTCCAAGCATGGATGACTTGATGGATTGCTTGAGTGGAGCAAGATTCTTTTCAAAAATTGATTTGAAAAGCGGGTATCATCAAATTCGAATGAGAGAAGGTGATGAATGGAAGAAAACATTCAAGACGAATGAGGGGTTGTATGAATGGCTTGTTATGCCATTTGTCTTAACAAATTCCCCCAGTACTTTCATGAGATTGATGAACGAAGTCCTGAAGGATTTCATTGGGAAATTTGTCATCGTATATCTTGACAATATATTGATTTTTCAGCAAGACATAAGCATAACACTTAAAACATTTAGCTGCAGTGATGAAGAGATTACAACAAGAGAAGTTGTTGATAAATATGAAGAAATCGTCATTTATGAGGACATAAATCATTTATTTGGGTTTTGTTATCTCTGCAAATGAGCTGAAAATGGATCTGGAAAAAGTGAATGCGATTAAGAATTGACCATAATCAAAAGGTGTGTTTGAAGTTCGAAGCTTCCATGGTTTGGCTAGTTTCTACAGGAAATTCATTTGAAACTTTAGTGGAATTAGCGCACCAATGATGGATACGATGAAGAAAAGACACAAATATTTTCATTGGATTGAAGTAGTAGAGAAGAGCTTCAATCTGCTAAAGAAAAATATCATGGAGCAACCAATTCTGGTTTTGCTGGATTTTAGCAAGACATTCCAGGTCAAGTGTGACGCGAGTGGGTTTGCAATTGGAGTGGTCTTAAGCCAAGATGACAGGACGATCACATAGTTCAGTGAAAAAATGAATGAAGCAAAGATCAAGTACTCAACATATGACAAAGAATTTTATGCAGTCATACAAGAACTGAAAAAATGGAGACATTGTTTGGTTCCTAAAGAGTTCGTTTTGTACAGTGATAATCATGTTTTACAATTTGTGACTCAACAGGAGAAGTTGAACCCAAAACATATTAAATGGGTTGAATTCATGTAGAATTTTACATTTGTGATCAAGCATATTTCTGGAACTGCTAACAAAGTTGTTGATGCTTTGAGCAGGAAATTTTTGCTTATGCAGGAATTCAAAGTCAAAACTTTGGGTTTTGATAACCTCAAAGAGATGTACGAGGATGATCCAGATTTTAAGGAAGCTTATGAGGCATCTGAGAATCCAATTATTAGGGACAGAACCCAATGGATTGAATACATGATCCAGGATGGATTATTATTCAAGGGCAATCATCTATGTATTCCAAAATGCTCCATGAGAGAGAATCTGTTGAAGGAAAAACGTAGTGGAGGATTGGCCGGACACTTCGGTCATGATAAGACATTCTCAAAGTTGAACAGCTCATTTTTTTAGCTAGGGATGAGGACAGATGTTAAGAAATTTGTGGAAAGATGCAGGATTTGTCAACACACAAAAGGGAAAAGGAAGAACACAGGGTTATACCAGCCATTGCCTGTACCAGAAAGGTCATGGGATGCAGTGAGCATGGATTTTGTATTGGGACTACCAAGAACACAAAGAGGCTATGATTTAATCTTTGTGGTAGTCAATAGATTTTCCAAGATGAAACATTTCATACCATGCCAGCAAAACAATGATGCAACTCATATAGCGAACCTGTTTTTCAAGGAAGTCGTCAAACTTGGTATATCAGGTATGGCAAATACGAGCATCGAAAACATTCCAGTAGTTTCTTGCCCTTTGGGGTCGAGAAAAGATGCCAAAGTCGAATGTGTGTTGAAAGTGAGTGTAAGTTCCCAAGAGGTTGGATATCGTAATAAAAGAGGTCGTTAAATGCCTCAGGTCGAGGCAAGGTATTATTCCAAAAGCCGTATCACTAAGTGTGTCAAACATAATTCAATAATAATGGAGGTTGGGGGAATTAAATAAAATGGAATGATCATGCCACATATCAGCTACGTTTCATACGTCCTGGATCATATTCGTCATGCAGATGTGATGTGTTAATCCTTCAAGACATTCCATCGCAAGGCATGAATGTTCCTTGGCACATTCCACCTCATTGCTCCACTCTGCTATAAATTCTATATGTCTGTGTGGGATCTACCCATCAACTGAGTTTGTATACCAGTAGAGACTAGTCTTTTGAGTTCAATTCTATCAACTCTATGTTGTAGTCTTTTATCCAGTCACAGAGGTCTAAGAAAATACATTGCCACACCATGGGATTCCCTCAAAACATGGGATGGGGTTTGCAAGGCAACTGAAGCGCCAAGTTCAAGCCCAATGTGCCTAGGATTCTTTCTTATTGGATCGAGTGTCCCCGAGGCTTCAAACATAGGTTCCTACCTTCACTCGATAAAGATTTCAGTGCCTCAAATGGAAGTGGAAGTAGAGAAAATTACTTCTGAAGGACACATGTTGGAGGCCATGCCCTCTTAGAAGAAGACACCACAGAGGAGGGGAAGGCCCAGAAAAAATAAGGAAGTAGGAGGATGAGGCCACCTTCCAATGGAGCTAAGTTCACACCCGATCGTTGAGGAGTTTATAATGCACGTTACCCAGTCGGAGCCTTTTGGGGCTATTAGTCAAGAAAGCGGGAGTCGAATGCAAAAGATAGAGACATCGGGTTCTAACATTGGAAACCCCAACTAGCAGTTGGAGCAGGAACAACTCGCCATAGCTGAACTTTATCAATAAAATAGAGAATTGCAGAGACAATTGGCAGCGAAGAACCATGAGGTATCAGCAATTCAGGGTTGTGGAAGAAGCACAAATTGGCTGAAGAGACAGCTTCGGGAAGCACATGATACGATTGTGAATATGCGTGAAGTGTAGAGGATGATGGAGGAGGAGAACATGAGATCAATGCAAGGCACAATCAATGGTCCGAGAGAAGGTCCTTGTGCAAGAGATACCTAATGGGCAGATTCTTGTTTTGTAATCTTAGACGTGACGCATGTTATGATAGTTTTCTCTGTTAGTTGTGAGGATTTTCACGATCTCGATGTAATCGGTTAGGTTGGCCAAGGTTTTGGTGGTGCTCATTGTATGTAACCTAATCTTGGCAAGAATTTTAATATATGAAATTTCGAAGAAAAAAAATCCTGAAAGGATTCCAGTACTAGTAGTCAAAAGTATCGTGTTTCCCTTTTGTGTGTAAATCTACCATGTTTTTATCTAAGCTCCTCATAAATTAGCTTTGTTTTTACAATTATCATTGTTCTGAATTGTTTTGTAAGTTCGTTGATATTGTCCTTTAGCAACTTCCGACGTCGATTAATGTTGACGTGGCATTACCGACTCGAGACTCATTAAATAAAACCTAGAACTCAACTCGTGGGCAAGGGTTGCACTTGGGACTTCATTTACGTTAAATGTGCTAAATTGAGCTAGATCTCATGACTGTCTATGCCAAGTGAGCATCGGGGGTCAGTGTTCAAAAAAAAAATTAGCGCGTAGCTTTTTCATGGGTTATCGTCCTTTGAAACTCCCGACTCCGTAAACGTTTCGGAAGTCGGCAATGGATGATTATTATTTCATTTTTTGTTCAAATATTATTCTTTTAACCTTTCATCGATGCCAAATTTATCAATCATCGACGATATTCTTGGTGGTTCTTGTCGCAAAAAAAAATTCACATCTGCCGATGCCGACGAAGATCGGGGCTCAGCAACTTTGATTCTCTCTAGCATTTTCTTTCACGCTTAATCCTTCCCGATGCCAAAATCCTTAAGTGTGTCCTATCATTTCTGTAATTTAGATACTCATCTTTTAAGTTAATCATTTTCACATGTCCAAGCAATATTTTAAATACTTAATGAGAAACAAAAGAGATAAGCAAAGGACACATTTTTCATATCATACAATGCCAAAAGATCAAGTGGTACCAAAAAAGTGAGATTTTATGTAGACTTTTTAGGGTGTGTTGAGTGCTCAACAGGATGTAGTGGTTGTAGTGTCCTTTTGTTCACCTTCTTATCGAATTGTGAAGAGGCTAAACTTTGTAGTATGAGAGATTACTTTGTGGCATTGTTTTGGTGGGAGAGTAGTTGAAACTACCTTCGGTATCATGTATAGTTGTACCCCCAAAGTAGCAATGACGTTACGGGGTCGAGACTCATAAATAGCATGATGCCTCCACATATATGGTTGGCCTAATAGAACATCACACACTTATAATGGGGAAACATCACATAATATATAATCCTTAAAGGGATCAATGTGTAGGACAAGCGACATTGTTGGATGAAACGAAGATCTTGACCCTAGTGAAGCCACCTAATGTTGTATGGTTGCGGGTATGGTTTTGTTGGCAAATCCAACTACTTGAAAACCTCTGTTGAGAAGAAGTTCTTTTGGATTCCACCATAAACAATAAAATATAGTGGGGTCCCCTTCACCCACATCTGTGAATGGAAGAATCGCTCCCCCTCCTCACGATCCTCTTCTGGTTGGATTGTTGTAGTTGTGACAGTAGCAGTGGGTTCTGCATCAATGATTTGTCTCATTTTCTCATTTTTTCAATCAAGTTCCAAATCAAGGTTTGGATATTTATCTTTGAGCTTGGCTACCAATGAATGTATTGAGCGACATTCATTAGTGTTATGCCAAGGGATGTTGTGGAACTAACACCACTTTCTGGTGTCTTTCTTATACTTCTTGTTACCCTTCTTTGCCTACATCTAGAGTTGGCTATCTTGAGGTTGGACTTCCTTGCTCTGTCCTTCATTATGTAAGTTAGAGTTTCCTTTTCCATGCTTCTCCCACTTACTCTACTACTCAATTTTTACTAAATATCGATAAGCAACTCCCAATGAGGAGATATCCAAAAAATCCATCTTTGTTTGGATGTACCTTTGCAAACCATTATGGTACTTCAAAACTAGGTGTATCTCAGAGTATTTGATACCCATCTTTGAGCACAATTCATGAAATATGTTGGTGTACCCTGGCACCGTCTGATCTCTTTTCTGATGCAGAGTTGTCCATTTCATGTATTGGTCATCATAGTTTATAACAGGGTATAACTCCTCCTTTAAGGCATCTACAAAGGCTACCCAAGTGTGTTCTCTCCCAAATAGTGTAGATTCATCTGTGGTGTACCTATCCTAGTAACATTTCCACCAAGATCTTATATGGGGAAGGTCTTTAAGGAGTGCAAAGGTGATCTTCTCACTATCAAAAAAAATTTGGACAGAGTAATAACCTTCTAGCAGATTCAACCATTTTTCTATAGCATCTGCATCTATCGAGCCTTCAAATAAGGGGATATCAAAATTGACTTGTACCTTGAAGGGTGTCACACTTGTTTGATGGATTCTTGTCAAATATGCCATAGCTTCCACCATCAATAGTCTTCGAAGGATCTGAGAAAATTTGTCCATCATCTCGTTCCTCTATCGCATGAGGGCTTCCTCAAGCAACATCTTGAAAGGATATCATGTTTTTTCATCTCTCTTTTCTTCCACCATGGGAGGTCTCTTTGGCTAGTGAGAGGAATTTTCCTCAAGTGAAACTAGCTCGAGACCCAACTCTCTATACCCTGACCTCATCGGGGACCTGCTCTGAGAAATAACAAGCAACAGCCTGCTCTGATACCACTGATCCAGATTAGTTTGAGAACAACATGAAGGCAGAAATATAACCGAGATATAACAATGAAATACACAAAAATATAGAAGAGAACACAAAAATACAGTGAAACCTAACTTCTATTACTGAATAAGATAGAAAACCACTGTAGAATACAAACTGGAAAAATGTGGTAGCTTATCTCTAAAAAGAAAGAGATGTTGGCTATGCTTCATTCACAAGAAGCTTTACATCACACTCCATTGCATGCCTAAAGGGCCTCCTTCACCTCAATTATATATGAGAGGGTAACAATGATAAATTTATTCCATGATGTATGTGGGATAAATTGGACTAAGTTTAGAAAATTTCATAGGCACGTAAAATACTAGGACTTCTCAGGCGGTCACCCATCCCAGTACTAATCTAGCCCGAGCGTGCTTAACAATGGAGTTCTAATGGGATCTTGTGCATTAACACTATGTTGTAGGAATGTACATAAGCCCATTACATGATGTTTGTGATTAAAAAATGAAGATGACATTACATTCCATTCCCCACCAAAAGGGTGAATGTCATGGTTTATTAAAACCATGGGCTCAAAATGGTGATTCAATGGAAAAGGTGGATGGCCACCAAGATCCATCTGGATCATTGAGGGTGTACTTGGAAGTAGAATTGTGATATGTTCCATCACCATCCCAATATGAATATGTGAAGCCTATGAGATCCAATGCAAAACTAAGTGAATAGTGAATGTTATAACTCATGGTGCATTGAATATATCAGAGGATGTGTTTGGCAGCCTTCTCATGCATATCATGGGGCTCTTGCATGTATCTGGAAACTTCTTCTACTGCATATGAGATATCCAGACGAGTGTGGGTGAGATACATAAGACTCCCCACCAACTGGCGATACAAAGTGTTGTCCATTAATGGTGTATCCCTGCCATCCTCAAGTTTGATTCCAAATGAGAAGGGTGTAGGTGCAGATTCATAGTTTGTCATGTGGAATATATACAGAAGATCCTTGACATACTTATCCTGAGAAATTTTGATGCTAGAATCATCCTCACCGATCTCAAGACTAAGAAATAAGTGTAGTGGAACCACGACCGTCATAGAGAACATATCATGAAAAATATATTTGACTACAACAATGGTTGAAGTAGAGCTACCAATGATAAAAATATCATCAACATAGAGTACTAAAATCATCAAAGAGACAATAGTCCTCAACATGTAAACATTGCAATCAAATTTACATCTAAAAAAATCATGTGAAAGTAGATAAAAATCCATATTTTCATACCATGCTCTAGGTGTCTGCTTGAGGCCATAGACTACCTTCTTCAGTGTGCACATTAAAGATGAGTTATGAATGAAACTCAATGGCTACTCCATGTAGATATCCTATGAAATATCACCATGAAAAAAGGCAATCTTCACATCCATCTAGTGAACTTCCGATCCTTTGGTTCTTGCAATCAATAGAACCAAGTGAATGGAGCCCATCTTTTCTACAGGAGAAAATGTCTGATCATAATTTATCCCATGAATCTGTTGAAATCCTTTTGCAACTAATATTTCCTTGTACCTACTTACTTGACCATATGTTTCTCTCTTGGTCCTATAGACCCATTTTCATATGACAAGTTTCCTCCTTGGTGGAAGTGGAACCAGATCCCAAGTCTGATTCTCTAGGAGTGAGTGATACTCCTCCTACAAGGATGCTTCCTATAATGGATTTCCCACAGCCTCACTGTATATCTGTGGATCAAAATATTTAACCATATAGCAATGCATGGGTATTGTTGGTTCAGAATCTGAAAATATATGAGAAGGATCCTCATGTTGAGATCGATTCCTCCTGGAATCCAATGGACTCCCTGCAAGGTCATCTACTTCCTGAAGTGTGGAATATGCCCACTTGGGCATCTTCTGAAGCTCCAACACTGGCTCCTCATCTAGTTTTATTAACTGCACTTCTCTAGGTACATAATCCTTTTCTTCTGAGTCTAAATATGTAGCATCTAAGTGTATGGAATCATCATATCTGATGTCTATAACTGATGGAAGCACAAGAGTATTTGCATGTTTCACTAGTGGTGCATGCAAAGGACTCTCCTCAAACTAAACACTGCACTCGATGATGAGACATTCTATATAGGGATCAATCAACATGTACCCCTTCACATTATCTAGATATCCCACAAAGGTGCAAGGTGTGCTCTGTGGATCTAATGCTTTCCTCTTTTCAGAAGGAATATGGTCCCATGCTTGAGATGCAAATATGTGGAAGTGTGTGACATATGGTTTACCACATGTCCAAGCCTCAAAAGGTGGCATGTCCTCAATATATCTATGAGGAGATTTATTTTGTATGTAAGAAGCACAATTAAGTGCCTCATCCCAAATCTTGGAAGGAAGAGACCTCACATGCAACATGCAACTATTCATCTCCTTCAAAGATATGTTCTTCCTTTCAACAACTCCATTATGATCTGGGGTGTATGGAATTGTATGTTGCAACTAGATACTAGCCTCAAGAAAAACATTTTGAACATATTTGTTGATATTCTCCCCCCCATTTTTTGTACAAAGGATATTTATCTTCTTCCCAATCTTCTTCTCTACTATAGCTTTGAATTCTTTGAGATGCTCAAAAAATTCATAATTTTTCCTAAGAAAATAAAACCGAGTATAGCATGAGTAATAATCAATAAATGTAAGGAAATACCTTTTTTTTTTATGGACAAATGTGGAAATGGACCCATAAGATCACTGTGAACAATATCCAAGGAAGATGAGGCTCTCCTTCCCTTCCCCTTTTCAAACTTCTCTTCAAGATGCTTTCCAAGAATGTGTCCTTCACAAACCCCTTTAAAAAAGTGAATTTCTAGCAAGCCTTTGACCATTCCTTGTTTGGAAATTCGTTTCATTTACCTACAGTTTAAAAGGCCAAATATCTCATGCCATACTATACTACTATCATCAACATGCGTTTGTAGTAAAGAGGAGTCATGGTCAAGAAACGTAGTGAATTTATACAACCTTGATTTGTGATCTACCTCACCAATTGTAATAATGGAAATGTCATGCATGTCATGTACAGAAACTAAATATGATGTAAATTCAACTTTTTTCCTGTATGAGTGATATGATAAACTAAGAGCATATTTATAGAAATCTTTGGAACATGTAAAAAATTATCAAAACTTCCATTAGGGAGTTCTACTTTTCCCTCTCCTACTAGTGTTACAGGAGTAACATCCCCCATGAGAATAGGGAGTCTTGAGCATGAACTCAAAGAAGTAAAGGCTTCCTCTTTGGATTCCATATGATGTGATGCACCATAATATATAATCTATGAATTAGATGAGGAATTAATTGCAACTAGAGAATGATGATTACCTTTCTTAGGATCATTATCATCTTCTTTCTTCTTCTTGGCTCCTTCAGGACTAAAGTTTCCAAGGTTGTTATTCTAAAGTACCTGTGCCATAAGATCGATTTTCTTCTTCATGCATGTGGATTATTTATGACTGGTTTATTGCAATAAGTACACTACTTTCCATTCTTCTTCTTTCCTTTGTAATTTCAAGAGTCTTTGCAACCTAAATAATCCTTGAAGGTCTTACAATATCCCTCCTTTTCTTTATGTTTCTCCTTTCCTTTCTGTTTTTATTTTTTATTGGATGAACCTTTTCCATATTGCATGGTGAGTGCATGTGATTTGTGTTATCACTGAAATTTTGTCCGCAAATGGTTACAAGAATTCATCATCGCCAAACAGTTATGAGATCACACATGGACCAAAATTACTCCAAAAGAATTTCCAAAGGGTCAAAAACTATGCAACCAATGATAAAATTAAAGTGCTCTATGACTACATAGGGTGCGCGCGCACATGCACAAAACAAAAATGCAAGAAAAGAACACATGTGCCCGATGCACGAATGTGGTCACAAAAAGCTATGCACACGGTGCATTTATGAGAGTGGTCGGCCTCCCACCCACTTCTGGTTCAGCTTCCAAGTTGATTTGACACTCAAATATGGACTGGATCCGACTGGGTGGCTAGTCAAAGACCTAGAAATGCCCTAATTAGCCTCTTTACACACTACAAGATGGTTGCACAATACCTCAAAGAGGTGCTATAAAAAGTCTATGGATGCATTTCATTTTTCAAGAAATTTCAATAGCAAAGTTATGCTGCCACTATTCTCTTGAGGAATTCTCTATTCTCATCAAGAGTATACTAGCATCATTGCATTGGGCAATCCATCTCACCCCTTGAGTGGATTAGCAAGGAATTCTTTCACCATTTTCATTTTCAAAGTTGTAAGAAGAGCTTATTTGTGGGGGTCCAAGAGCCCTCCCTTGGAGGAAGAAGGGACTCATAGTCCTCTTTCTTCTTGGTGTTTTCTTTCACTAATATCAACCTTACCATTAGTGACATGGGTCTTATTGTTTCTTTTGTCCTTATGTCCCTGTGTTCATTAGTTTAGTTGTTATTTTATATTTATTTCTCTAACCCTTTTCCTTATAGCTGTCCTGCTTAGCAAACCCAACTAAGCATGCAAGGACCTCTATTTTGCTCACTAATGTGACAAAAGAGGCACAACAGAATGGCGACTCAACTGGGTAAAGGTATCAATTTCCTAACCCATTTGGGTTTTTCTAGCTCTTATTTTAGTTTATTTAACTTACAGGTGCATTAACCGGCCTTAACCGACCTGCAAAACATCTAATTCCAAGTTGAATTGAGAGGATTCCATCCAGAAATTTCATTCATGGTCGTGTGTAATCCGTGCATGGGTTTTTTGGCCCACAAACACACATTGTGCACACATGCGCCTAAGTCACAATTATGTTCTGCGCACCTGCACCCATAAGCTCGTTTCGGTCTGCGCACAGGCACTCAGTGCGCCTCTGTCTCCACTGAGACTCATGCACCTGTGAAAAAAATACACATTGTAAGGTTTTTTGAGATTTGGGGAAGGCCCTTAGCCTTCTTCAAAGTGATTTCATGCATGTTTTAAGTTGCACCACACTTAGTCCCCTCTTCATATAAAGGGATTAGTCAAAACACATAGGCACTTAGGAGGTTTAAAATCATTATTTCCTCTTTTGCTTTCATTTTCGCAACATGGATGGCTTGCTTTAACTAAAAATATAAGTTGGAAATCATTTGCAGCCACATCTAACTTGCATTGGGACTAGAAGTTGGATAAAAATCGCTTAGTATGCTCTTCTCTCATGCCTCCAAGCGACCTTGAGAATCAGAAAAAGATTGTGGGACAATTTCATCTCCCTTAAAAAGATTAAAACCTTCAAGAGAAGACAACAACCCCTCTTGGGACTCCTTTTAGTTTATTTTTTCAAACACATCTTAAGATTGTAACAAGCCCATACATCCCCACATGCTACAAAGATAGGATAGTGTTGAAATTTACTTTCTTAGATTAAATCACTAGGGAAGTTTAAAGG
>CBVK0104093009.1:0-10535 GCA_900067695.1 Picea abies
GGCCCATACATGCCCACATGATCACAATCTAGGATAGTTTCAAATATTTTCTTAGATTAAATCACAATAGAGAGTTAAAGGAATAGTAAAGGACCCACATGTCCACATGCTAGCTTCCTAGGGACTTTTGAATTACACAAGGTTGTACCAAAGACACTTAGTTAATTAGGTAATCAACACTTGTAAGGACCAAGCGAAGTCCACATGCAGCAAGGTGACACCTAATTCATTAAAACGTTGGCACACTTTCACTCATTCACACACAAAAGTCTCTTATCACTCACATAGTTTCTTCTTGAAACATGGAGGTCAAAGTAAGTTTCCTCCAAAGGGATTCCGAAACACCCCACCCTTTTCTTGACGAAACTATCCACTCCCATTTAATTTCAAAAAGATTGGTTCACACCCCCAATCTCTCAAACAACTACATCTAAATTTTTTCTAAAAACTCACTAAGTTTTCCTCCACAGGAGGTGCCAAAAGAAATTTTTTAGTCTAGGTAGGATTTCGGGGATAGGCATCCAAATAACTCCCCATTATCTAGTTCTCACATTGTCAAAATAATAGAAGTTGTCAAATAGAGAACAAAAAATCCTCCAAGTCAAGTGTTCCTAACACCATAAGGCAGGGAGATACCCATGAAGGGTTGAAGGTCGAGGTACAGTTGTTCTGCGCATCCCTCCTTGAAGCACCCACCTCTTGGACGGGATCTAGCCCATGACCCATTTCTTAGACCAAAAATCTAAATGTAGCACTTTGACCAAGGTACCTAGTGACCAAATTTTAGGACATCTACCCAGGTGGCAATTGTGGGCTGCAATTGCACCTTGATCATATTTTGTGTGGCTATTGGGAGATATCTCCAACTCTTTCGAGATATGCCCCCTTTACCCCTCATTCTAACTGATTATTTCATCCTTCACTAGTTTCTCTTCTGGTGACTTCAGACCCCACTATTGAGTACTATTGGAAGGTCCAATGTTATTTGAGAGGAAGGACGTTACATATTTTAGGACATGAGCATTTGTTTTCTTTGATTCCCCATGCAGACAAAACCCACTTATCCACATATATGCTTTTTTTTCAAAACACTTTATGTATGATGCACTTCTAATTACATTTTGATCTAGATATATATATTGTGTAAAGTTCCAAAATTGCAGCAAAGGCTCTTGTTTATTTTCTCTCATCACATTTTTCACACACCCACTCAGCTAGTCAGACATCATAGGGGACCCATAGAACCCCCGTCATTCCAGATGCTTACTAAACCTCCCTCCTATTTTAGGGGGAGTTCCTAGTCTTGCCAATTCATCGGCACCGCCTTCACACACTCCTGTGAGTGCCATAGTCTTAGGATCAACTTTTCTTGGTTCCACATTACTTGAGTCCACTTCCCAAGGTCCTCCATCCACTCGCTCTCCTTTACACAGAAGCAGGGGACCAACATCCTCTCAAGGGGGAAGTACCAACCCACCTAGCCCCCCTCAAGGGTCAGGATCACAACACACTCACACCATGGCTGGAGCTAATCCCCCCCCATTGCAGATGCCATATTTGGCCTCTCTTAACATACCAAATCTAAGAAAACTCACAAATGATCCTATATTACATGACCCCACATGGCCTGCAATGCCTACCAAACTACCTTCAGACATCCCCAAGTTTGAAGGAAAGGCAGGTGATGACCCTGCCAACCACGTCGTGACTTTCCACCTATGGTTCTCTTCCAACAACATTATGGATGATTCCATCATACTACAATTATTTCAACACACACTCACTGGCCCATCCGCCAAATGGTATGTAGATGAAAAATCGGGGTCCCATGCGACTTTTGAGTCCTTGGCCAAAGCATTTTTGACCTTCTTCCAATTACCAATCCGCCATGACAATGGTCTTGAACTACTCTCTAATTTCAAACAAACCTTAACCACACATATCGCTGATCACATTCATGAGTGGCATAGACGACATAGTTTGTGCAAAGTTGAAACCACTAAACAACAGTGTCTTGATTGGTTTCTCAGATCGTTTGTCTCTCTCCTCAGTAAAGATGTAGCTTCCAAATTCCCTCAATCTGAAGAAGAAGCCATCAGTAAGGATCAACAATATGACCTCATCTATTCACAATCAGGGTACTTATACATGGTACTTCCTGATCTCCCCAAACCCATGCCACTTGGTCAAGACAAACCCGGGATGTCTCACTCAACAGACAGATTGATTGGTAATACCACACACCACAGTCCTCAACCCCAACCACCACCAATGTATGACACACCTCAATATCCGTCGACATATGGGGGAACCTCTTATTAACCCCCACTCCCTTATCAATAGTCATACCTTGTTGTTATTCCTCCACCCATCAGTGGGCCACTGTAGACACCCCCAATACACCCCCATATCCAAACAAGTTCTAGTACCCCCTCTACCTTAGCTTATACATTGAATACTAGTGAAAGTGCCACGCCTTCCTACGTACCTTATGGATCACAAATCCCATAGAATCCATACTTTCCATTTCTTGGTCCTCTACAACCAATGGCTCCCCCACATCCTCACACCAGGGTGAATTTTGTTCAACCCTCTCCCGTTCAACAATATCAAAATTTCAAACAACTGAATATGGAAAATCCGACCCATCCATTGAATAATGCCAAAAAGAAAGGAAGAAACAGGAACAATAACAACTCAGGCCAAGGCGGGAATCAACCACAACAAAACCAACCTACTGGGGACAACCAGAACTAAGGGAATTAGAACCCCTAGGAAGGCAATAACAACAGGCGTCATGGGAGAAATAACAATACTATCAAAACTGGCTTCCCTTGTGCCCTTTGCAGTGAGTTCGGTCATTATACTCATCATTGCCCCCAAATCGTTGATTTTAAATGGTTGAAAGACTCAGGCAATCTACCACATCCTCCAGCACCGCCTGCCCCTCAGCAGGCCCCACAACAATACGTGCAACAACCCCCCCCAGTCATACTGCAGAATTCTATTCCACACCAAGGTGTGATAAACACCCAACAGGACATGCAGCCTACCCCACCTTAGTTAGGACAGTATCTCAACCCAAACAATCACGCAGATTGTACTATCATCCTCACCAGTGAGGAAGAAATCATTCTGCAAACATATAATTATCAGTACCATGCACCCACTGAGTCTCCTCCCATTCCTCTAGAAACAATCCCCACACTAATGGGACCCCCTTTGGTGATCCCTCACCCTAACGCAGAACCACCTCTTTGCATCCCTCGCATCCCATTGCGCAGGAATGTCCACAACTCACAAGCTAGGGTAGCTCATAATTATAGTTTGGTTGATGACTTAGCATAATCCATAGCTGCCATGTCAGTCTTAAAAGTCCTTCAGACTTGTCCCACTTAGCATAAATAATTACTTTCAACTGTGGGGGCAGTCGACCCCGCAGATACTCAACTCATTACATTTGATCTCGACAGCGGAGAACCTTGCCTTCCCTCTCTGATCACTTTTCAAATCCCAGAAAAAATTCGGAACATAACAGTTCATCAGTGCATTATCGATGAAGCGCATCCACATGCATTATGTCCAAATCTGTATGGAAGAAACTTGGTTCCCCCAAACTTATACCATCTTCCATTACCTTACGAGATTATGATGGATGAACATTATCTCCTGAAGGGCTCTTCCAAAATGTCCCCATAGAACTCAGAGGCAAGACTATTCTCATCGACATTAAAGTTATCGACGCCCCACTCGATTATAATATCTTGTTCAGTCGTAGCTACATGTACGCCATGAAGGCAGTTGCCTCTTCCATCTTTCAAACAATGATGTTCCCCCATAACAAGAAGATCATTACCATTGACCAAGTCTCACATTACGAGCCTAACCCTTCTGCCAACATCGATAACATTCTTCCTCTCATCCACACGAGTCATGACGCATACCCACTCATTGAAATGGGTCTCAAAATTTTCAAAGACCCATCGTTGTTAGGAACTTACCATGGTGCACCACCACTCCTTCATCCTTCCAATAAAGTATGTGTCGTATCATCCAACGAAACTAACATAGAGGATACCCTTCCTCCTAGGGAGGCTTCTATCATATCTGACGCCCCACTAATCATAGAGCTCCCCCCTCATGAGCCTCCTACGAACTCGTCAACCCCACTAGTCCACGATTTCACCTCTCCCCAAGGCCATATTCCAGTTTGGAAGACAGTTCCCTAAGCCATTACTCAAATCCCCTTCTTCTACCCTCCACCTAGCATACAATATTTCCAAGTAGCAACAACGCTTACCCTCCCTAATATGGTGTTAGCAATTCCATTTTGGTATTTACATCCACCAGAGATGGTCCCTTGACCATCCCTTCTCCCCCAAACGGAAGGAATCCCAATGATGATTCCCATACTCACTCCCACCATACCCTCTACACCCCCACTCACTACCCTCCCTGCCACAGCTGGGGACAGGAAAAAGAGGAAGGATCCCACAGCCCCACTTCCCCCATGCGTACAACCCCCTTGCGCGCTATGTGAGAAAGATGGACACCAAACCAACAACTGCCCATCTCTACCCGAGTTACGGAACCTGATTCCACTCAGTCAAACACCATCCATGCTCACCACTATATCAAGTCCTGCCACCACCGCCCCTCACTCAAGTAGTAAAGGGCTGTGAACCAAATTTGCTTGCACTATATGTTCAGAATATGGCCATGATACACACCATTTCCCAACACTGCCACGCTTCCGATAGACATTAGCCGCAGTATGCCACAGCTTCCAGAACGAACCCAATCCAGCTACATCATCCCTACCAAACATCACTGACATTCATTATGTCACAACTTCAGTCAATGAACGTATGAGGTGCCCTTGCTCTCCATGTGAATCCTTAGATCATTTTACATACCAATGTCCTATGATCATTGAATACAGGCAATGTCAATTGACCCTGATTCAAACCCCTACAGAATCGATGGTTGACCTTGCCTCGTCACTAGAGATTCTTCATATCATTTCTCCCAAACCTGAGGCACTCCCGACGCCTATGTGGTTCTTGGATGACTTATCCGAGGATTCACCCCCAAATCCCCCCAATTCCCCCATTTATTTCCCTACAAAAATTTTACATCTAACTACCACAAGTACTCTTCAGTATTTCGATATTTGGTTTTTGTCGAGTGAACCATCTCAATCTCATTGCGTCGTTCCCCCTGCTTCTTCATCACCAGGGGACAGCCACATAGTGATAGTCACCAATATCACTCCTTACGACCCCTTGTATTCTCATCAATTCTACTATGACAAGGACATACTCGAAGAGTTAAACACCCCTGACTACCCATGGGATGTGCTACACCACCAAGTCCTCTTCTTCCCATAAGAAGCCTCCACACCTCTTAACCAACACCCCATATACGGAGTTGAAACCAAAGATTTTATCCCATTAGAGCATATTGACTGGTTCAACAACCCCATTCTGGCCCTTGATGCGTTTGAAGAAGGAAACATGGCCAACATTTCCCCAACCATAAAAATCGACATTTCCATCAAAAATGGAGTCGTCGAGGAAATCACCATTGGTGCCACTTACACTCCTCAAGAAATCACTGCCTATAAAGCCCTCTTCCAAGAATATCGGGATATTCTTGCCTGGTCGTACACAGAAATGTCTGGCCTTGATCCCTCTATCGTCGAACATCGCATCGACACCTAGCCTAACATTACACCAGTTCGTCAAAAACAGTGACCGCTACACCCATCCAAAGTAGTGGCCATCAAAGCTGAGATTGACAAATTACGTGCGACAGGGTTCACTTACCCCATCGCCTATACATCATGGGTTTCCAACCCTATACCCGTTAACAAAAAACAAGGCACTATCTGTGTCTGTGCAGACTTTCGTGATCTCAATCATGCATGTCCTAAAGACAAATTTCCAAAGCCTTTCATCGATCAAATTATCGACGACTACGCAGGCCATGAGGCTCTATCCTTCATGGATGGTTTCTCTGGTTATAACCAAATCCAAATTCACCCAGCTAATCAATACAAAACCACATTCACTACCCCTTGGGGTACTTTTGCATATCGTGTCATGCCTTTTGGCTTAAAGAATGCTGGCGCAACTTTCCAATGGGCTATGACATACATTTTTCACGATCTGGCTCACATCATCCTTGCATACTTGGATGACCTCACAGCTTGATCCAATAAATGCACCCAACATCTTGATGATTTAAGGATCATCTTCCAACGATGTCGTCAGTACAACATCCGTTTGAACCCCCTCAAGTGCGTGTTCTGTGTCACTATAGGGCGCCTCCTCGGATTCATCATTTCCCAAAGAGGTATTACTGTGGACCCCCTCAAATTCCAAGCCATCACAAAAATTCCACCTCCCTAGAATTTACATCAACTCCAGAACCTACAAGGAAAATCTAACTTTCTACGACGATTTGTCCCAGACTACCCCCCTCGCGCACACTGTTTCCTTCGCTTACTATGCCACGACATCCCATTTCACTGGGATGAACATGCCCAAAAAGAATTTAACGATCTTAAAATGGCGCTATCTAATGCCCCTTTAATTAGTTCACCCAACTATAATCGTGACGATATCCTCTACATATCAGCATCAACTGTCTCAGTAGAAGGAGTTCTCGTACAAATCGGCGATGACAATCATGAGCACATCATTTACTACGTTAGTAAAAACCTCTTTGGGCCAGCCTTGAAGTACAAACACAAAGAGAAACTATCCCTTGCAGTTGTCGTCGCAGTATAGAAACTACGTCATTACATTTTTCTTCGCACGACTAAGGTCGTAGTAGATTGCAACCCTATGCAATACTTGCTCAGTCATCGACAAATTAATGGCAAATTTTCCCGATGGATCGTTATCCTTCAGGAGTACGATCTTGAATTCTCAACACCCAAGAGCAAGAAAGCTCTCGTCCTCGCCAAACTTGTCACGACCTTCCCCTCTCACACTACCAGTGCCCCCGTCAACATTGACTTCCCTGACGAACATCACTTTTACATCACTTCAGATGATCCTTGGTACGATGACCTCCTCGTCTACCTCCGAACCCAAAAGTTCGGTAACCACCTCTCACGAGATGATCTTCAGCATATTTTCCATCGGCCCCCCCACTATCTCCTCATTGACAATATCTTAAATTGGCGAGGGGTCAACACCATACTTCGTCGATGCTTGACTATTGACGAGGCCAATAGAGTCTTGAACAACTGCCATAGCGGTGCATGTGGAGGCCATCTTTTGGGAATGTCCACTGCACAGAAAATCATTCGAGCAGGTTATTTTCGGCCTACATTGTTTCACAATTGCATTCATGCCATGAAGCAATGCGAGAAATGTCAGCTTTACACCAACAAAGCATGAGCACCACCTGCTCTTCTTCACCTAGTCATTACTGTCGGTCCCTTTTGTAAATGGGGTATTGACTTCATGACTTGTAATCCCCCTTCTAGCAATGGACACAAATACATTGTTTTCACAGTCGATTACTTCACAAAATGGGCAAAAGCTATGCCCACCTTCAACAATACCACTGACACTGCAACACATTTTTTCTTTAATCACGTCATATCTCACTTTGGCATACCACTCCAACTATTTTTCGATCACGGGAAACACTTTGAGAACAAGATTTTTGTCAAACTCTCATCTTGGTTAGGATTCTCCCACAAGTTTGCCTCACCATATTACCCTCAGTCTAATGGATAGGTCGAAGCAGTTAACAAGGTCCTCAAGACCATGTTACAACACACGGTTAATAAACATAAGACCAATTGGCATCATATGTTATTTTTTGCACTATGGGCTTACTGTATGGCTTTGAAAATAGCTATTGGTTTCACACCATTTCATATAGTCCATGGGGTTGAGGCCACTCTTCCCATCAAGTGCGAAATTCCCACCTTACACACTGCAATTGTGCTATTACCCGACACTACTCCAATGGAGCAGTGCTTGTTGAACTTAGAGTCCCTGGATGAATATCATCGATCTTCATTACAGAACAATGAGGTAGCCAAAAAATGGTCAAAGGTTTCCTTTGATCACCATGTCAACCTTCGCTCATTTCATGAAGGCAGCCTCGTCCTTGCTTATGATATCACTCATGATACCCTTGGTCATGGAAAATTCGAGTCACTATGGCATGGCCCCTACATTATCCAAAATTTCCTCACCAAAGGCGCCTACATCCTGGCCTCTCCCGAAGGCCTCTCTCTCAAAGAACCCATCGACGGCTTATACTTAAAGAAATTTTATGCCTAAGCGTAGAAATTATACTTTAGGTTATTTATTTTATAGTGTTTTTAATCTTTTTTTCATCCCTCACATCTAAACTATCATTTGTGCTATTGACAGATGATTCCTCCACCGGCCTACCACATCGGTTACGCCGACGACATCAGCCATTGGAAACAAAATCTTGTTTCAGCAGCTTGGGCCCTCTATACCCCCTCACATGAAATGCTCCATTCGAGTGGCATATGTTTGGGTTCAACCACCAACAACCAAGCCGAATACACTGTTGTCATTGGCCTCCTCGTCGATGCCCAACATCATTGTATTCATCACCTTAGCATCTTTCTCAACTCTCAACTAGTTGTTGTCCAACTCAACAATGTGTACCACGTCCGCAATCCTTGCCTCTTTCGCAAATACCTGCAGGTTAGACTTTTATCTCGACATTTTTATTCCATTACATTTACACATATTCCAAGCCAATTGAATCAAATTACAGATAACTTAGCTAACATGGTGTTAGATTAGTATATATCACCTCAAGATACCTCTACACATACATAAAAATATCAAAAACCTGTCACAGCATATATAGATTAGACATCATCAAACACATTCACGAAGCACATGTAAACATCACATAGACCCCAAAATGTATACTCATATATATATATATAAATCGGTCACTAGTGCCATCAAAATGTTTACATAAAAAACATCATATACAAAATCCACAGGCCAGTAAAGCACCTCAGTACTAAATGGGCTCCCCAACCTATATAAAAAAATACAAACATACATAGAGTGACACTCAAGGTGCCTCTAGAGCACCACCTCCTGTCCCTCCCTCAGGCAGTGGTCCCCCACCAACTACTAGTCCCTTTGGACCAGGAGGTAATCATCTAGTCATAGCAGCACTTGCTACTGTTGCTCGCTGCACCACAACCCACCACGATGGTGGAACTCCCACACACTGCTATAGGATGACCTCATCCTGGATGCGTGACCACATGCCCTCAGGCACGCCCTATAGCACCACCTCCAGGCAATGAAGAATATCCTCAAAATATGCTACGGCATCCGTCGGAGGAACATGTGATGGCTTGGCACCTGGGTCATCAAACCAACATCTCTTCACTGATCTCTCAGCCTCAGTTGGTCTCACCTTCGCATCCTCATGCCAATGTCTCTCTCCTGCCCGTGGCCCTCCCCACGGCGGTCTCCCTAGCTCCTGGTGAGCCGACGCTCTCAACAGCTCAACCTCGCACCCACGAGGTCCCACACCTATACATACACACAACCAAGCAATAGTATCAGCATCTATACAAAATACACATGTCATGCTCTCTCAAAAAATCAATATATCAAACTCATAAACATACTTCAATGATCAAACACCATCCCTGGAGGCAACACCATGTTCAGATCACCCTGGAAGTCAACACCAGCATATGGATACTGCAAAATCACCTGCGAAATTTGTCGCTACACCTGCGCTGCCTCAGCCGTGAAGAAGTGGCCACCCTCGCCACCACCGTGGTGAACCAAAATAGTTGACCACCACCTTAGTTGTGGCTCTCGTGCCCCAGGAGCACCCAATAAAATCCTAGGATGCAACATAGGCACCTTCTCCAAAACCCAGGCCACTAGGATGGACCCAAAGGCAATGTCCCCTGTATCAGTGGACCGACGATGATTCAGCTTCCCTACCATCTTGGCATGCAACGTAAGCCTCCAGGAAAAGTGCTCACCGCCTAGTACCCTCTCCATAACACTCAACTGACCACCACTGATTTGCTGAGTCGCCAGGGACTCATACACCCTCTCAATCATCGCTACTATACAATGATGCGCTAGAGCATCCATCACCCCGATGCTCATGACAGAGCCCTACAATGATGCGCTAGAGCATCCATCACCCCGATGCTCATGACAGAGCCCAACATAAATTTCACCCTAGAATAGTACCTCCGGCCCACTGTCACTAATGCCACGTCTGTCGGTAGGGGCGTTCCCTAAAGTGGGAGCCTAGTCAAAAAATAT
Organism: Picea abies; assembly: GCA_900067695.1. Lineage (NCBI taxonomy): Eukaryota > Viridiplantae > Streptophyta > Pinopsida > Pinales > Pinaceae > Picea > Picea abies. The sequence goes on from CBVK0104093009.1 coordinate 10,329, forward strand.
ATATCCTCCACCGCAGTGAAGACAATCTTCACTCTCTACACCATAAAACAATGTAGGTCCGGACTCCACATTCGGATAAGGAACTACAGGAGATACTCTTGTGCCCATATCAACGGGCACTCAAAGAACTTCAGTAGCACACAGGCTACCAAAGTGGCACAAACCCCCGACTCCTCAATAGCCACGACATCCCTCAACTGTGACCAA
>CBVK0104093038.1:0-17742 GCA_900067695.1 Picea abies
GATAGGCTCTGTTCCTAGCTAGTAGGGAGGAAAGATTCGGTTTTGGGCATAGTTTGGTCAGAGCAGCTTGGTGGGAGTTTGGGCAGCAGAGCAGTAAGGACAGACGAAGTTGGGGAAATAGCATCACTGAAAGGTATTTATGTTCATTATTATGGCATGTCATTATCGTTACGATGGTTCACTATTTTACTATGTTGTATATGTTTTTTTTCTTTATATATCATTTATATCATGCTGCCCATTTTGAATTTTGTTGAGTCATAAACTGTAAACTGTTATTTTGTTGATGATATTTTGCTGAACAATTATAATAAAAATGTTATATTTAAATTTATGAATTTCTAAGATCTGTTAGATAGAACCTTACATCTTTGTTTGCTCAGAATGTTGTTTAGTTATGTTTAGGTTTTAATGCTTGGAATATTTTGGAGATACAATGATTTAAACTTCTCCATCTCTTTTCTGGATTTTACTACCTCTTCTTTCAAGGTTTCACATCTAGCCTTATTCTCTGATAACTATTGTTTCAAAGTGTCCTTTATTTTCTTTGTCTCTTCTAACTCCACTTTTAGCAGGGAAAAGTCTTCATCAGGTTTTTTACCATTCTTTTCAAACTGCATCAACAACTGTTTTTGTTTTCTCTTCTTAAGTCTGAGTCTGTCAATCTCTTCTAAAGCACTGATTAGTTCACCTTCCATATCAACCACAGCTTCTTCATCGTTAACATCACTTCTTGTGCTTTTATTATCATAATTCTCTTTGGCCATAAGCATAAATTCATTAACCTTATCTTCACAGGAAGAGTCACTATCTATGTCTTCTGAAGAGTCATCATTGTTTACACACAAACTTTTCTTTTTAGCAAAACTCTTGGATTTGTACTTCTCTTCACGTTTAGAGTTCTGGTCCTTCTTCTTGTGTGGACACTTAGTTGAAAAGTGACCTATATTTCCATAGTTAAAACATTTGAAGGGCAACTTGCCTTGGTATTTTCCTGATCCTTTCTTTAGTCTTCTCACAAATTTTGCTTCAATTTCATCAGGCTTAGAATCCTCATTCTTATCTTTTTTAAATGATGCTTCTATAGAGGTGGGTTTATCTTTACTAATCCTAATTTCATAAGCAGTTAGAGTTCCTAGAATTTGATCAACAGACAAAATCTTAAGATCATTCAGTTCTTCTATTGCAGAAACTTTTGGATTAAATCTATTAGGTAGAGATCTTAAAATCTTCTAAACTAAAAATATCTCTTCAATCTTCTCACCAAGACCCTTCATGGCATTCACAAGCTCCTCAACTCTTAAGAAATATTTATTAATTGTTTCATCCTCATTCATCTTTAGTTGTTCAAATTTCAATCTATATGTCTAAAGTTTGGCATCTTTTACTTTCTCATTTCCTTCATAACTTCTGATGAGTTTATCCCACGTCCCTTTGGCAGAATCAAGATGCATTACCTTTACAAATTCATCTTCAGTAAGCCCACTCAAGATAGCATTCATTGCCTTTGCATTGAAGCTAAATTCTAACTTATCATATTTGGAAGCTAGCACAACAGGTTTTATATATCCAGTCTCTACAACATCCCAAACATCAACACTTAAGGCCACAATGTATGTTATCATTCTAACCCTCCAGAAAAAAAAAAAATTGTTCCATCAAACAGAGGAGGCTTATTGGTCGAAGTTCCTTCATGACTTGTCATGTTTAAGCTTATTGATCTACCTTTAGCTAAAAGGAACCCGCTATGATACCAATTGTTGGAATTACTAAGACAACTGAGAGGGGGGGGGTGAATCAATTGTTACTGTGCTTAAACATTTTTATGCATATTAAAATAGTATTAACCTCTTCCAAGTGATCATCAAGATTATGCAAGACATGAACAACAGAAATAACAAACATCAATCACACATATGATATACAAAGAGACAGATATTCACGAGGAAACCCATAAAGGGAGAAAACCTCTTCTTCTTTGAATGATAAGCAGTATTTAAGTTATGCACATCATATTTCTTTGAGCACCAACTCAAAATGAGGCTAAATCAATGGTTGTGATTTATTTCGTGATCCGGGCTTCGGGAGTTTCAAATCTCAAACCCTTATTTCTTCCATACACCAATCTTCCCGAGTCAATGATCCAAAGAAACCTATCCTTCTCAATCGATGACTCTACTTCCACTTCGAGAATTTGACCTTTCAACCAGATCAACATTTCTATGCCCCTTTCTTGATCAATGATCGATATCTCCTTTGGGTCTCCGGACTTCTGAAATCTCAAATATCAAACTTATGCTCTGGATCAGATGGCCCAGATTCACTTCGAACAATCCAATGCTTTATATCTTCTGCAGACGATCTGACAACTGAGATCTACTTCGGATGATCCGACAGTCGAGAATGTATTTCGACTCTCTGGGTCTCTGAACTTCAAGAATTTCAACACTCAAACTGACGTTCTGGATTAGATGGCCTAGATTCTCTTCGGAGGATTTGATGCTTGAGATCTTCTTTGGATGATTTGACGACTGAGATTTACTTCAGATGATCCGATGGTCGAGAATGTATTTTGTCTCTCCGAGTCTCCGGGCTTTGGGTATTTCAGTTCTCAACTTGAAATTATTAAAGTGAGATTTTTCCGAAGTGTAACCTCCTCATAACTTTAGACCCTAAACGAATGATGTTCGTTTGATTAAGATCTTAGATCAACGACTCAATCTATCTGTGATGCAGCTTTGCCTTGTATTAAATCCGACGACTCTCCATCTTTTCTTATCCTATCCTTCCATTTAATTTGATCCTATGTCTAACGGAAATTCGGGTGATCGAGATCTTAGATCTCAGCCCTTGCTTATCATGTCCTTCCACTAATTCAATCCGACAACTGACGAATATTCAGGTGATAGAGATCTCAAATCTCAGTCCTTGCTTATCCTGTCCTTCCACTAATTCAATCTGACAGCTGACGTGGTCTGCCACATGTCCTTGTAGACATGGTATGATGACATGGTTCTCCCTGATCTAACAGTCATCCCATTTTCTCCAGATCTGATGGTCCTTATTTATTTTAGATTTTGGGCTTCGGTTAATTCGACTTTCAAGTTGCCAATTCTTCCGAAGTGATATTCCCCGAACAGTAACCTCCTTGCAACTTTTGACGTGAACCAGATGTTGTTCATCGATCATGTTCTTAGATCGATGGCTCAATCTATATTTGGTGTTTCTCTTTTAGCTTATCATGTCCTTCCACTTAAAAGTGATCCAATGGATATCAAGTATTCAGGTATTCAAATTCTCAATAGTCCTGGTTTGTCCTGTGGAGATGTTGATCCTGATCACGTTTCTGTATTGCGCTTTCCCTTATGAGCGTTGATCTCTGCATATTGTTCGCTTCTCCTCCTGAGCTTATGCTTTCCCTATTTTCCATCGACGTTGTTGTTCTTTTCATCAATGACAAGCACACGCTTCCTGTAAAACATGCCAACATAACATAGCAGAGTTATACCACTTAAGGTAAGTAGAATTATGTTATTCCACAATGGCCTTAATCATGCATTCTTAACCATGAGAATCAAATATTTAAAGTGGGCTTTAGAGTGTGAAAATATGTCATGGAAAAGTGATCAATATCATATGTCAACAATACTCAAAGAAAATATTAGCATTTAAAGTGACTTTACCATGGTGTTCAATATCATATTATAACCACAAAATAGTGATGTAACATGGAAAAACGTTATCAAATTTGAGCATCATTACCATGGATTTGTTATGATGAAATTATCAATACTTGCAATAGTTGTCCAAGATAGTATGTGTTAAGAACCATATGATAAGTATATTCCATTAGTATAACCCTCAAACATGTGTCAATTGTTTGACATGTATTTGTTGCATTTAAATATGTGGATATTGGATAGTAAGCTAACATCATTTTTAGCATTTGCATCAAAGAGACAATTCAATATATGAATATATATAACATGTACTAGAAGCAAGAGAATTCAACATGTAAGTGAATGGTTTGTTAATCTATTAGGAGGTGCATCATTTAGATCATAAAAGACTATAGAAAATGAGCCAATCAAACCCTCAACAATACCCATATAAGTGAGACGTTAGCACAAAGTACCAAATCGTTCCTCAATCTCTAGAATCGATTCATTTAAGGGAATTTTTAAGACTACAAGTAAAACAAAACATTATAAAAATATGATGTGTTAAAGTATATATTTGACCATATGCATGTGAGCAAACCTTTGTCACAAGTGTTAATTGATTAGAGACATGAATTATTAAATATATAGTGCAAAAATGTATTTATGTAAATGTTTAAAGGTATATTTATGCCATAGATCATATCACATTCAACAACATAAAAAAATTCAAATCACAAGTGCAAGCTTCAAATCCTAGATGTCAAGCTCTCAAAGTAGATATTTAATGCCAAAAGGTGTAAGTCATTTCAATCATAGGTTAAGTTGTTGCACTTATTGTAGCATCGATTCATCCATATCAAACATATATATCATGAAAGTGGCTCAATGTTGATATATAAACCTTTAAATACTTGTTAATGGATCAAGATCAACATTAAACCATATTCTCAAAGCATGAACTAAGCAACCCAATAGATATTATGAAACTTAAACAATTTGGATTTTTCTTTGTTACTTAGGGTTAGATCCAAAGATAAGAAATCCTAGCAAGATTAATATCCAAGATTATTCTAACATCAAAAGATAAATCATGAAAGGCTTGTTAGCATGCAAAAATATCTAAATGATATAATATGTGACAATGAAAAGAAAACAACTTAGATCTAGTAATTTAGATAAATCAATCAATCAATTTTTAAACCCTTGATTTCCCAAACAAACAAGGAGAGAGAGAGAAAAGAAAAAGAAAAGGAAAGGATTTTTTTGTTTTTTGGTTGAGGAGATGAATAGACTAGTACCTAAAATGGCTATGGGTTCCCTAAGTCAATTCTAGGTGAGGTCTTGGATAAAGATGAACCAATGTTGAAGACACCAAGGAGGATTAACTCTCAAGCATTGGCTAGGCTAGGTATTCTGCTTCTACCATGGATGGGGGGGATGGTCCTCTACGAATCATCTCCCAAGTACTATCGAGGTGAATATAATGTTTGGCTAAGTCAAGAGGGAATATCCCTAGGATGTCATACCTCATTACACTAGAGAAAAACAAAAATGATCACAAGGAATAAAGGTAATAGGTTTATATATTAATTTCCCTCTCGAGTGGAGAAAGGTTCCCTTCTTTGACCTTTTAGAATATCCTTCCTCTGTCACACTAGAAACTTTTCTAACAACCCCTTGAAAAAAATTCTAGAACAACACTTAGAAGAAATATAAGAAACACAAGAAATGTTTAGGCAAATATCTCAATATTCTCTAACAAATGAAAATGAGAAAGGTGCCCTCCTTATATAGATAAGGAGCCTCCTTGATGCAAGGTGCTAATACAATGTGCAAACTCAAAACCATGAGCCAAATACAATTTGTGGGCATAAAACCACCCTCATAATCCTCCAATACAAGAGTGTCTCACTAAAAAGTGGTCAAATATGTCATGAATGGTCAAACGTGTGGTTCAAAGGGAATAGGACAAGTTCCCCCAAAAAAATAGGCCAACGCCCATCAAATGAGTGAATATGTGTTCAACCATAGGCCCAAAGACATGTGGAACTCCTCCAACTAACCCCTGGAAGTGAGGAAGGGGTCATCTCAAGGTACTGCAACTTCCCACAAGCATGATGTCATGTCACATGTGTGGGACATCCAAGTGAGCATCAAATGTGAAATGATAGGTGTGGCTCCTCAACTAGGGTGCTCCTCAAGATAAATAATGTGGTCAATGCCACATCAACCTATAACTTTTGTAAAACCTATGACCATGTGTAACATCTCTTATAAGTCCTCAACAACCTCAATCAACTTCCCACATGTGGTCTGGAAGGAATAATCATGTATGCATGTGAATAAATGCATCCAATTGAGCAAGGAGACTATCCCAGAGTGATCCATGTGGTAGTTTTTATTATGTGGCATCCTTGTCATCGCCTAATGCATTGTCACAAATCTCAATGTAGTCACACATATCCTAATAAAAATGGCATGGATCTCAATGTCAATAGATATGGCCAAATACAGGTACATGGATCCCAAGGCAACATCACGAATCCTAATGCAATGTGATCACTTTTAGTTGTGGGTCCAACTGAATCTTTGCAACCCATTAGGTGGTGCACACTTAGTGATTTCTCTTGACATAACATAATAAAGGTTAATTTTAGAATTTTCCTAAGTTTTTCCATTGACGAGTCCTAGGAAAAAGAGTATTTCCTAAGCCCCTAAGTAAAAGGTAGGTTATTGGATGAATAATTATGGAAATCGGAAGGGGAGAATTTCATGTGATGACCCTCAAAGTCATTTCATATGCTACATAGTTCATGTGATTTTGTTCAAATAGATTTCAAGAGATAGGATTTTATATAGAATCATTTAAGAGGGAGATTTAGCATTGAGTTACCTTTCCTCAACATGGTTTCTTACTACCCCTTTTTCCTTTTTCTTTATCTCTTCATTTTATTGAAAAAGTCCATTTTTCTTTAGATATTCATAAACAAGCATGGGGATAGGGGAATTGGATAAATCAAATGTGATGGGGAATAATCATTTTATGGATGGAATGGAGTGAAATGGGGAATATGGAAAGTGTTAAGCATGGTTAGGGTGTGGAAAGCGTTGCCTCAACCATTTTCCTAGTAGTACAAACTATCGATAAATGACAACACTTCTAAAGGAAAACTATGGTCCCCCATGATACAACAAGGAAAATATAAATATTATAAATGTTATGAAGTGTTATTAGATCTCATTTCATTGTTTGCAACTTTCATGAATAACTCAGAAGATACAAAACCACATCCAAGTTCCAAACTAATTCATCAAATAGAGCATAGTGAAAACTATAATGTACCATCCATAAGTGCATATATCATCTGAGGAGTGAGGGAGAGGATCTTATATATCATATATGGGATAGTGCAATCACATATATGAAGGAGAAACTGAGAGACCTATCTAATTCTAGAGAATATGATCAAAAGAGATCATGCAATCAACAAAATAACACCCTTATGAGAGTGCCTCTGAAGTAGTCACCCCTTGGGGGGAGTAACATCGCATTCCTACTTGAGGGAATGCATGCTAATGCAAGAGTGTATGAGAACTCCATAATATCCTAGGTACCTGTGATATACATACATCATCTAACTTACCAAAGGCATCAACAAGGGTGAATCTACCACCCTGAGAGGAAAAATACTACTTTGCATGGAAATCAAAAAAATTCTAAAACATGGAAATGAAAATATGAAATCATTGCAAGTAAATTAATATAAGTAAAATCAAATGCATCAAACAATCAATAAATCAATTCATTAAATGAAACACACAAATGAAATCAAGCAAATTAAGCAAAAAATACTACATTACTACTCAGGGAGCTTATTCTTCCTAACCCTATCGGCTAATTATCCAAGGTCCGCTAGCTAAAATCATAGAGCCAATGCAACCATTTGAGGAAATCATCAACTTCATGAGACCTTCCCTTGTGTTTGGTTATGAACCAAAATAGGGATACATTAAACATCATATGGGCTTAATATGGAATCTCAATCACTCATAGGTTCAAGATCAAAGTAAGAACACAGTCATGAAGAATAAGGTAAAAATCCTACCAAGGTTGGTTGATAACACCACAAAATTATTCCATCCAACAATTGATAAGGATTTTTTAATCATTAATCTCCTCATAAGAGTAAGTCAATATATTGATCTCACTTGTTGAATTACTAAGGAGAAGGGACTTTGAATGCAGCTTCAGCTGGAATCTCTATGAATATTGTTGACTTTCCATGCCACTTTCAATTAAACGTAAGGAAAGAGAAATATCAAAAGTAAAAGGTAAAGAATGAGGGTGAGTACACCCATGATTCAAGTCTAGGATTTCTAGAAATCAAGGAAAGGAATGTTCCATAGCAATAACAACCTTTTCAAACTTAACGCTTTAATGAAGAGGGGACCAACTCTCAAGAAATATCTTAAATAAATATGAAAGTGATGACATATTTCCTTCACAAAGTTTTCCATACCAATAAATCTCGTCCTCAAGAAAATCCAAGGAAAACGTAAACATCTTCATGATTAATGTTGAGCCTTGAAACAATATCAGTGAAATATGCAATGTGTGAAATAAGTGAATCACTAGGTCCATGGAATCTTGATAGTTCTTCTCTCCAATATTTATAATTATTTGGATACCCTTGGATTCCTGAGAAATCCAAAGGACCGAGTAAATCCTTAAGTAACCATTCTAATTCATTCACTTTGTTAGCCCTTGACCAAGTTTTGAGGATCCTTGGTCATGTTAGACCTATTTTTGGGACTTCGACAGGCTGTCGAAGGTGGAGCATAAGACAAAGCAGAGATCACAGGATCTTGGCCCCCTTTTAGGGCCCTTTTTGGGATTTGGGATTATGTAATGGGTATGGGGATGTCGGCCCATGTTTTTACCCATGCTTAGGCCTATTTTGTAATATATAAATAGAAATCTAGGCAATGTAGGAGGTGTGGTATTTGATATATGTGATCGAAGGATAGTAAATGGTGCTAAGTGATAGAGTTTGATCTATGTGATCAAAAGTGCTAAGTGTTGAGTAGAGATTTCTTTTGTGCATATTGTATGAGGCTAGCAAAGCTAAGTGGAAGCGAGTGTAAGATATTGAGAAGAGGCTTAGTGTTGTAACCTAATCTGGGGAAGGAGGATCTAGCAAGGTGCGCAGATCTCCTGTCCTCTGCGGAGTAGGGTTTTTGTGGCTCTGTGCATGTAACTGATTGAAGAAGATAATAAATAAGAAGAAGATTTTGTGGATGTAGCCCTAGGGTGGGGGTGAACCACGTAGATGTTGTGTTTCTCTTCTTTGTGTGGTGTATTGATGTGTTTATGTGTTTACTTGCTTAGTGCTTGATATAGATGAATGGTAGATAGATATGTTAATGGTATGTGATTAATAGTATGGATGAATGCTATATCCGACCTATGTGAATGTGCCTAGTGCTTGAATCTGTTAGGTCTAATCCATATCTTTATGTTAAGTGTTGCTAGATTTTAGAGCTGGTTGAATATTGTGATGCTCTGTAATTAGGGTTTTATCTGCGAAGTAGATACTGGTTAAATATTGATGAACTATACTGCTAAGTGTTGTGTTAAGTTGTTACAGTCACAGATATATGTCCCGGCTAAGGTTGTAGACACTAGAGTCCTGCAACCACCCCTGCCTCTACCTTGGGTGAGACTTCATCTGCTTCGCAGGTGTTGCCGAAAGGGCCAGTAGTTAGGGTTTTGTTGGTGTTCTCTTGAGTGTTGAACCCTGGGTCTACCCCTGTGCCAAAAAATGGTTCCATTGTCGAGACCTGAAACTGTGATTTCTAGGAACTGAGGAAGAAGAAGCCTTGTGTAAAGATCCGACCTGAAATTGTGAAATCTCTGTGCGTAGATCTGTTTCCCTGGTGCGTAGCATTCTACTTGATCTTTGAAGCTCTATGTCAAGAAAAAGGGTCGGATCTGAAGAAAATAGGTAATATCTGAAAGCTTTGTGCTCTGAGAAAGGTAAAAGTGAGAATTATTTATCAAAGAGGTAATATCTGTTCTTTGTTAAAAGTAATATAAGTGGAAATTTTTGTTTCAAAAGTATGGATCTAGGTATGTTTGATAAGATTTTTCCTAGCTTGAAAACTAAGGCACTAATAGATGAAAGAAAATTTGATATAAGTAGATATGATAAGAATAGTAAAAGATATGTTATACCTATGCATAGAAAGAATGTTTGGACTAACAAATGGATGTAGGATCCTAGAAAGAATTTTTTGCAGGTTAGCTACTATGATCCTAGCGCACAGTACAGGAAAATATGGGGATCATTTAAAAGAAAGAGAGGATTAACCCTCTGTTACAGTTGTAGAAAACTGGGACATCTTGCTAAGGAATGCCTTGGTATAATATCTAGTTGTCTTTGTTGTAAAGACATGGACCATGAAGTATTAGATTGTCCTAGAATGATTGCTAAGATTGAAAGAATAAATATGAAACAAGAAAACCCTAAGGCAGATCCAGAAACTAATACCATGGTAGAACCTCAAAAAGAATTAGAGATTGTATTCCTGCAAATGAAAGAAACCATGAATGACCACCGAGATACTAATCTATCAGAGATCTTAAAAGAGAAAGAGAAAATAGAAGTAAGAATAGGAGACTTCGACATTGATTGCATTATGGATGAAGAAACACAGGTAAATATTATGACAAAAAGAACTTGGGAAGCTATAGGAAAACCTGTTATGATTCCTTCATTGGGAGGAATAGGATTATTCAGAGGAAAGATGATAACCCTATGTGGAAGACTTACCCAAATATCTATGAGTGCCCATGGAACTTTGACAGAGGAAGATTTTGAGATTGTTAAATTTATTGAGAACAATGCTCCATTTGCTATATTACTAGGAAAACCTTGGATTGACAGAGATTAGGCCAGAAGGAAGGAAGAAGAAGTCTTAGAGAAAAAGAAGCAAGAATTGAGAGATTTCATGACTAGGAGGATTGCGCACCTGATTAAATAACAGGAAAATAGACCAAATCTATATAACACAAGAGACTTGGATGTTGAAGTTGCAAGAACACAAGGAGACTCACAAAATACTAAAGCACCTACCCCAGATAAAGAAGAAGTAATTCCTTGGATCCTAGGAAAGAATCTCAACAACGCGAAGTTACTATGCCAAAAGAAGATAAGAATCAGAATGGAAAGAGGAATATCGAGACGAAGTTCACTGGGAAAAAGGCTATAAAGCTCAGTAAGAAGAGAGCCAAGATCGAAAAGTTACAGAAGGTTCCAGAGGGAACTTCGCAGAAGGAAAAAATTTCAAAACTAGAACTTCGTCGGGATATCAGAACAGTGCCACATGGCACTTCGCCATAGCAAAGAAATATAGTCATTGGGAATAGTATAATTGTTAGACCAGCACCACAAACAGGTAGAAAGGCATTTATGGTCAGACAGCTCACCATCAGACCGTTGGGATCACGCCGTAACTGACAGAACTGAGTTAATGGAAGCTTCTCGCCTGTTGGAGAGATTTGTTGCCTCATTATCTATTTATTCTGTCGAGCCTTGCACTGAGAAAAAATTCACTAACCATGAATTTGAGCCCACAGATTAGTTGATTCCGCACAGTGATGATCGCACTATCACCATCCATCCCATTGCATTGACTAGTTACTCTTCAAACCTAAGAGATTCAACCACGAGCGTGTATGTCCGAAGAACTTAGCGCATTTGAAGAGTCTGTGAAGGAGGTACTCATTGACCTCATGACTGAAAGAGTAATGTCCAAAAGATTGATGTCTGAAAGAGTAATGTTTGTGGGTGTACAAGCGTCATCAACAAGAGGAGTGCAACCCTCTCCGTTGACTCCTCGCATAGCTAGACCATCCCAACCATCAGCAGAAAAGAGAACCAAGCATAGAGATGATCTAGAAAATGAGAACCAAGAGAACTACGTGAGGTTCATTGTCCATGTCTGGGATCATAGGTTCATTGTCCATAGGATCATAGGATTGAGTATGCAACGACCTAATCCATAGGAATTCTATCCAGGAAAATCCATAGATCATGCGCTAGCACAGAATATCAAGGATACAAACGGCGATGTTGAGAAGGGTACGCAAGGCTACAAGGTAGCTTCCATATAGAATGGCGCAGTACGCCTAGCATGCCAATTAATTGTAGGAAATATAGTAAGGAAGAACAGACCTACGCAGGTCACAGGTTTTTTCATTGACCTTGCAGGGAAGTGCGTGGAAGGTCTACAGATGAACTGGGTGAAGTACCTAGTTAATCAGCTTGAACTGGACTATCGCAAAACACAGGATCAGGGCTATGAATTCCATTTTAGCTGGCTCCTGATCCTCATCGTGTTTGTTGCTTGGGAAATTCTGGAAGGTGCGACCTTCCCGGACATCGAGCCATTTGAATCGCTTCCTGTGAAGTTCACCACGATTTGGTACTCGAGCAATATGGGGAAACAGTGGCAATCGAACATTTTTTTTCACACATATTATCTCCAGCTAAAGAGAGCCATCGAAGTTGAACCTCGCATGACTCCAAACACCCTACAGCAGTTCTAACCCCTGATGAAGTTCCACACAGATCAGCACTTCATCTATATTATGGCGTGAGAAAATGAACATAAGGAACAACTTCAGTCGTACTACAATCTCACAGAAGAGGACCTTAAGGAGATCACTAAGGACTGGTCAGCAGACCTCCTTATTCCCACAGACCCTACAGAGATGTCTGATCCTGACATCCCAGAGACCATGCACAAAGAACATGATACAGCCAGACCCAGCAGAAGGAACAAGACCGAAGAGGTCCAAAAATTAAGCAATGCCTCAGAAAAGACTACCTCAATATCACCTGGCCAAGGGGGTGATGACGAAGTGGAAGAAATAAATGGCAAGGAAGATGAGAAAAATTAAGGCGAAGTAACACCACCTAGAGATGAGACCGATCCCTTGAAGAAGAAGAAGTTTTCTCCCCTTAAACCCTCCTAAAAAAATAAATCCAGAGCCACCTTGACCAAGATGCAGACTGTACTTACTACCGATGATTTTGACTTCATCATAGTATCTCTAAACGACACCTTGCAGGAAATCATGGAGAAACAAGAAGCCAAGCAGAAGGAAATGTATGACATAATTAAGTTCAAACTTTGAGGGGTACAGCAGGACCTTTAGTCCAAACTTTGAGGGGTACAGCAGGACCTTTAGTCCAGTCGCATAGTGTCCACTGCGCCCCTACCATCAGGAGAACCAGAGTTGGGAGATGAGCCAACCCAACTCCATCGACTAGCTGATGCAGTCGAAGCTCGGCTTCATCGCGCACAAGAAGAAATATAACAAGCCACCCATGCCTTAAAGCAAGTGCAAGGAGTTCTCATAGAACAATGATGATTTGTAGAGTAGGAGAAGGTTTCTCTCCAGACAAAGTTCGAAGAGGAGAAAGCATAGATCCAGTAGGAAAAATAATAGTTTCTCGCAGAGAAACTCGAAGTGAAAGAAACAATCGATAGAGCACTTAGCTCTATGACAGTCTTAGAGCCATGGGCAGAAGATCGAGTCGCACATCAATTAGATTAGCTCGCAGAAGCTATCCAACAGCTACAGCAATGAATAGTAGACTTAGAGCTCCACACAGTGCCCAACACCCTGTAGGATGTGAGGGATCAAAGAGAAGCAACTGCCCGGAGCATAGTTGAAAGAATCAAGGGCCTCGCCTTGGAATATAAATAATTAAGTGATCGCAGTGCCCAGACTTACAAGCAACTCACTAAGAATCCAGAACTGAAGACACTAGATTCACAGCTCCAAGAGGCAAAGTATCAAGCAGAAATAATATAGGCACAGTTGAAGCCCCTGTCAGTTGTTGAAAGGATGAAGCAATCCCAAGAGCAGTGCACTTCCCAGCAACAGATCCATACCATTCAGAGCAAGGTCATGGAAGTGACTAAGAGGCTCCAACCTATACAGGATGAGGCTTGCCAACTATTCACATAGATTGAAGGGCGAGGAGTAGAACGGGAGCAAGTCATCACTGCAGCCGAACAGCATTTAGAAGGACCTGTCAACGAAACAGTCATCCAAGAGTTCGTTGAACGGGAGGTCATGGCACAGCAGCAAGTCGAAGCAGCTTGAGCCAAGCTCAAGGATTTTGAAGAAGAATTAACCTGATAAGAGTGACTCGGGACGATTCATAAGTGAGTTTTGGGGGCTTGTTGGCCCTTGACCAAGTTTTGAGGATCCTTGGTCATGTTAGACCTATTTTTGGGACTTCGACACACTGTCGAAGGAGGAGCGCAAGACGAAGCGGAGATTGTGGGATCTCGGCCCCCTTTTAGGGCCCTTTTTGGGATTTGTGACTATGTAATGGGTATGGGGATGTCGGCCCATGGGTTTACCCATGCTTAGGACTATTTTGTAATATATAAATAGAAAGCTAGGTGATGTAGGAGGTGTGGTATTTGATCTATGTGATCGAAGGATAGTAAATGGTGCTAAGTGCTAGAGTTCAATCTATGTAATCAAAAGTGCTAAGTGTTGAGTAGGGATTTCTTTTGTGCATACTGTATGAGGCTGGCAGAGCTAAGTGAAAGCGAGTGTAAGAGATTGAGAAGAGGCTTAGTGTTGTAATCTAATCCGAGGAAGGAGGATCTAGCGAGGTGCACAGATCTCCTATCCTCTGCAGAGAAGGGTTTTTGTGGCTCTATGCATGTAACTGATTGAAGAAGCTAATAAAGAAGAAGAAGAGTTGGTGGACGTAGCCCTAGGGTGGGGGCGAACCACGTACATGTTGTGTTGCTCTGCTTTGTGTGGAGTATTGATGTGTTTATGTGTTTACTTACTTAGCGCTTGATATAGATGAACAGTAGATAGATATGTTAATTCTATGTTCTTAATGGTATGGATGAATGCTAGATCTGACCTATGTGAATGTGCTTAGTGCTTGAATCTGCTAGGTTTGATCTGTATCTTTATGCTAATTTCTACTAGATGCTATATCTGGTTGAATACTATGATGCTCTGTAATTAGGGTTTTATCTGTGAAGTAGATAGTGGTTAAATATTGATGAACTATACTGCTAAGTGTTGAGTTAAGTTGTTACAGTCACAAATATGTGTCCCAACTAAGTTTGCAGACACTAGAGTCCTGGAACCACCCCTGCCTCTACCTCGGGTGAGACTTCATCTACTTCACAGGTGTTTCCGAAAGGGTCGGTAGTTAGGGTTTTGTTGGTGCGCTCTTGAGCATTGAACCCTGGGTCTGCCCCTGTGCCAACACACTTCAAGTTTTGTGTCATCAATTCCCTCAACAAAGCTTCATAATTCAAATTGTCCATCAGGTCCAAGCTCATCAATTACATCTTCATCCTTAGAATCAGTGTCATAAATTGGATCAAATTCAAAGTAGAAACAAATTATATCCCACTTATATATTCCAATGTGGAAAAGGTCAACAAGACTTCTAACATCAAGGTCATCAAGGTATTCATGGCATGAGAGAAAATCCATCAATTCTTCTTCAAGCTCCTCCCTTTACAAATTGTCAAAGGATGTATTAAAAGGTATCAAATTTTGGAAAGTGGTGCATGTCATTTGATCACAATATTGATGTTAAGAAAGAATAAAGACTTTTTTTTTGTCATCATCAAGGCATGTATTCATCACTTCATATTCATCTTCCTTTAACTATTATTTCTTGATGGAACTATGAGATTCATCTTAGTCCATGTATTCCTCATATAGTGATTCTTCCTTGATGTGCTCACCAAATGATTGTTCTTCTTCTTCATATCCTTGATTTCCAATGGGATGAAAGAACCCTTAATTTATGTTTCCTTCATATTTTTTATCTTTAATTAATGGAAAAGGGGAAACATCTTCACTATGAGTTGTAGCCATAGATTATTTTTCCTTAATTAAGTTCAAAAGGGAATTTTTTTCTTCTATCTTCTTGCTTATTTCAACCCCCAACTCTAATGAATAATTCCTTTGAAACTCAAGGAATAAAGCATATATCTCCCTTTTCCTTTGATGGAAAATTTCAATCCAATCTTCAAAGTGTTCTTCTTGGGTGGATACATTTTCATGAGTTTGATTTTCAATGTGTTCATGAGGTGCTTATTTAAGTGATTGATATTTTATGGGCGATGAAGTGGATGCTTATTTTTATTTTAGAAGGGTTGATACAATATTTTCAATGAACATTTCACATCTTTCCTCCTTATAATTAGGATCCCAACGTTTGAAAAAGACTCTCAAAAAAACTATGAATGAAAATATTGATTTCTCTCCAAGGATTTCATACCAATCTATACCTTACCATCAAAAGTGTGGAAAAACATCCTCATCACAATATCTTCATGAGACACATTAAGTTTTATAATAGCTTTCATAAAGGATATAATATGAAGCCTAGTTGAAATATGTGTCACGGCCCCACAGGATGCCTGCCCAGATCTTGCGATCATGCACCTCTTGAGGGCATGCGGCACCATGGTGTTTCTCACTTAGATGCTTGGCAACACCAAGGATACTTTGCCCGGACTATGTCTCTTCACCTAGATCATACCCATACTCCATTCTAAGCTACGGGCGAGTCACACTCCAACTCTATGCAACTTTCTTGTATATTTAAAAAGTCTTGTTAACAACTTAACACTTAGTCATTTAAGCATACATCCATTAATATACAAAACCAAGAGAACACTTTCAAAACAAACAAGAGACACACATGAAAATAGTGTGGGCGGTAAAAAACGTGCCTAACACGTGGCTAAGTCTTATTATTGCAAAAAAATTACAATATGAGCACCGCTGACTCAATTTACAACTTGGGAAGAGTCACACAACTTGCCTCACCTCACCAAGACACTCATGCATAGATTCATCCCACTAAGGGACTATGTCGAAACCACTTTTTCAACCCCTATGGTGTGCCCCAAACGTGCACCCTACCATAGACTTGTTTTCCTTTCTCTGTCGCAGACTTCACCAAGTTAACAAAGACTTTCGTTCTGCCTCATAGCATGCCTCACATAGACCTATGTTCAAACTTCCCCAAACTCTCCTTGTGTATCCCACCCTTGGCTACTTGTCTTCCATATCTTCGCAACTCTACGTTATTCCTTGCCTCAGAACCTTTCCTTGATCACTTGACATTCTCTTTATTTCTCCTTTCTCTTCTTCCTTCCTTGGTTGTGTGCCCTTGTGCTCTTATATGGAATCCAAACATCACCTTCATGAATCATCATGTCTTTTGGGTGTGTGACACCCCTTCATAAACTATCACACCCAAACGAACTGATGTGCCCCTTCGTGGACTTGGTGCACCCAAACGAACTTATGCACCCAAAAAATATCGCATCTCTTAGACCGACACACCCCATACTTGGGAATGCGCCCCTTTCCTTTTACATTTCCTTGTTTCGATCAAATTGAATCTCTATGGGTGTGTCGATGGGTTTATCCAACCTCTCTAACATGCCCATGTTGCAAGGGGTAGGCAAGTCCACTCCTTGGGTGAGTTCCCAAGTTGCCCCATCCTTTCCCAAATGCAACCCAAGTCTCCATCAATCATTGCAAGGCAAGTAAGGTGTGTTCCCCCTTGGTGCCACACATCACCATTTTCCACCCAAGTTACTCCTTCCCATGCCCACATGTCTTCATTCACCCAACCAATCACATGCCCCTTGTGTTCTCTTGATCGACTTGTCCCTAAGTCTTCCCAAGGAGTTTTTGTGCTTGGTGGATGTCATAGAAGAGCTTACATCCTCCCCCACTCCAAGTTTTTGTCATCCCCAGCAACATTTGTCGATCTCCATGGTGTCTCTGCCCCATCTCTGGATCTCATCACTACTCAACAATTGTTGTCGCCAAAGAAAAATACCCTTAGGAATTTACATGAGTCTATGAAGTTTCATGTCTCACTAACTTATTGCTAATTCCATATTTTGGTTTTTCTACTGATGCTTCCATGCATCAAATCCCCTTGTGACTTCAACTAATTGGGTAGCTAGTCTAATCATCATGCCTCTA
>CBVK0104093058.1:0-22473 GCA_900067695.1 Picea abies
ATGTCAACTACTGGATCTAAGTCATCAGAAGTTGAAGCCATGGGCGACAATGCCACATAATTGACCTGTGGTGGGGGTGGTACCATCTTCATATAAGAACCATTCAGGGAGGCAATCCAGGCAGGGTCAATGAATGAAATTTGATCAATAGTCACAACCCATCCATCATGAGGGAAAGATATCACACGAAAACGAGTAGACACAATAGCTTTCATTTCATAGACATAATCTCTCCCAAGGAGTAAAGAAAAATCCAAGGGGTCTTGGACTACCATGACATCAATGAAGACAGTTTTCCCTCCCAAAGTTACAGGAAACTGAGGAAGGGTCCCTAAAGGTTGACTAGTTCTTTTGTTAAAAGCTAACAGATTCTGTGTAACTGATGCAAGTGGAGGATAACCCAAAGCTTGCCAAGCAATAGGGGACAAAATACTAACAGATGAACCTTCATCTATCAACGTTTGGGAAACGTCCCGACCACAAACTTGTACTATAATCTGGAAAGGAACGTAAGAGGGAAGACGAGGTCCAGTTAGCACACCCCAATCAAAATGGATGGTCTCATTACTTGGAGGGGGTCCTATGGGAGAAGGAGGAATACCCCTCGGCACAGGAGATTATATATCAACAAGAAAAACGTGGGCAGTATCGGGTTTACTCTCTAGCGAGAGAGTAGGATCGATCGATGGAGAGATCAGATCGACCACTTGAGTTTCATTCTGCAAGGAGAGAATGGGGTCAATAGATGGAAACGGATCAACCACTTGGGTGACACTCTCTAACAGGAGAGTGATATCGACCGAATATGGGATCGGATCGACCGTTTTGTCAATCGGTCCAACTAAGGATGTGACCATATTTACGACATGATCAACCAGATTGACCGGTAAAGGGACTGGAGTGATCATTCCATCAACTATTGGAGGGTTGAGAGAAAGCTTATGGTATGCAACTGGAAGTTGAGGTTGTGAAATAGTCATGTCTTCCAATAATTTAGAGGCTTCATCCATATGAGGACAAAGGTGAGTGAGATGACTCCCTTTGCATAACATACACGGGAACTTGGCTCTACGTTTCTTCTTCCCAACTATATCGTGACTAGTCGACAGGAAGTCATCAACATGTTGTTCAGAGGCTGACGACATGGGTTGGCGAGGATGTGTAGACCATACTTCTATAACCTTGGGTAGACCAGGGAAATCCTTAAGAATATGGATACCCTTACAGAGTCTGCAAAGGTACTTGGGCTTATGGGTTGTTTGGGTGATCTTGACATCATCAACACTCCCGGCACGATTAACAGTAACTGGTTGTTTTCCAACATGTTTGACAGTGGTTGGATGTTTTGACCCTTGTTTATCTTTCTTCTTCTTAATCTTTCTTTTCTTCTTCTTCTTATTCACCAGGTTACTAGCTTCAGAACTTTCACCTGACGAAGAAGATGAAACGGAAGGTGACATTGCAAGCGAAGAAGGCAAATAAGACCTTACTAGTAAAGAAGGTGAAGGATCAACATGAGGTTGATGCTCTTGGGGGATTACCTGAGTGGAAAACAACCATACCAGTAATCCAATAGTGAGACATGGAAGGCTCAAAGTAGCAATGTGAGGAGGACCAATGTTTCCATAAGAAGGAAAAACAAAAGGTTCCCCAGGAGCAGGGGTTCCTTTATTGGTCATTCCGGGAACTGATGCCATTAAATAAATCCAACCTAGAGTCTGCTAGGGAAAACAAACAACACACGCTAAAAATCTAGGAAGCAAGCAAAAAACAAAACCTTCTCACAATGAGCACACTAGTTGGTGATGAAATCCAACGTCGCGGGAACAAAGTAAGAAGGGGCTGAGATAGAGAGGGTGGAAAAGTTACGTTGAAGACCTGCTTAATGGACTTACACCCTAGTGCAAGCTCCCACACATAATCATGGGTATACCCTCCAAGGAGCCCGAGTGAGTTTGGTCAACGTCAATTCCAGGTACCGTGAAGGCTTTCCCCTCCATAGTCACCTCAGGTAAGAACCTAGAGAGATAGGCCACTAAGGTCACCAATCACTACAGTGATGCCTGGGCAAATAGTCGACAGTCCGATCCACATGCAAGGGCAGGGTATCTATATCGAAATCAACTCAAAAGGATTCCACTCATCATTGTGGGTATACCTCCGAGTGATCCCCGTAATACATGCAATCTCTACACCAAGAGAAACAAAGCAGGGTGAGTAACTCTGCTAGTCTCAATGCGACCTCGTGATTGACCCTTGTGTTAGAAGGGCTTCCCAGGAAAAAATGTAATAAGTGGATTTAAATGCTCCCTAACTCAAGATTCTATGTTTGTTGGCAACTTTGGAAAGTTATCTTTCACACCTATTCCAAAGCCCTACGACTAATCTAATGTAGGTTTGCTACAAGAAAAGATAAAAATGTCTAATCAATTTTTATAAACGCTTTATTTTATGGCTGTTGTTACTCAAAAGGAAGATGGCGTGGACAATATAGTGTTTTGATCGACTCGAAAATTATGCAAAGATATGAAGATGCAATCTTCTCATTCTGATGAAAGCTATGCTACGAGAAGGAGAAAACATTTATCATTCTCATATGCACGATGTCCCAAAATAAATTAAACTAATCAATATCAAGATTCTCAAGAAATGAGAAAAAGGTACTGAACACCAATGCACGATTCATGGCCCCCCCCGACCATGAGGGGGAAATTTTTTCATAATTTAAGATCGAAAAAACACCAAGAATCATGCAATTTCGCTACTTGAAATGCAAGGATGCCCCCAATCTAATATAAAGAAAGAAATTAAATCTTTTTGTTTCAAAAATTTCATTAAAAGCACTAATGAACTTTCTTAAAACAAAGAAACCCAAACTAGTCTTTTCAATTGCATAAAAATGATCTTTCAAACAATAAGAAAATGACAAAAGACCAAGAAAATTCAACTTTCAACCAATCACTGGTCCTTAACTAATCAAACACACTCAGATTATGAAAATAGAGAGAATTGTTTTGCCAAGAAAAGTCAAGAAACGAAAGTCAAGACAAAAGTGACAAGAAGAGCCTTTGAAATCCTAAGACTGTTCATGCATGAAAAAGAAGACAACAAAGACATCAATCAATGGTCCAAGAGACTCTTTTGGGGCACCTACACTGATCTAGGCAGTTGAAGATGCCAAAAATCAAATCCAAAATTTTGAAAAAGTGAGTTCACAGACTGGCAATACTACACAGTGAGAGAATTAAGCATTCTTGCAGGTGGCCCTTGAGCAGAGTGTGAGAACCTCACACTGCAACCTAAAGGCAGAGTGCGAACTCTGTGGATTCTTGTAGGCTACAGTGAAGTGTAGTGTGAGAACCTATTAAACTAGTCAAATTTTTCGAAAATGAAGCAAAAATTGAAAAGGCCTTTGGACCCAGAGGGTCTATCAGGATATCCCGAAGACTCAGATATTGATAGGAAAGGAGAAAAGTGAAACAAGAGAAAATGGCCACAGAAAAATACCAAAAGCCACAAAGAAAATGGGATGTCTCCCCAGTGGAGTCGCGAATTTTGTTATTGGATAAATCCATAAGTGTGGACATGAACCGATCTCCCTAGATCCACCTGGATCTAGAACAAAGCAAGATAGTAGCATGTCCCTTTCCCATAAAGCTATTTCCACTTTATTGTATAATTCCTTGGTCATATACATAGATTGATTGTTGAATAGATTGTGCTATCTTCACTTTGGTTGGTTTGTGTTGTCTTGGTCTTGGCTGCACGAGACCACTGGAGCGAAGCGGGAGCAACAAAGACCATAGGAAGTGATAATAAGGTATGGTATTTGTTCTTGCCTCCTAGTTAATTCAATGGTCAAAATCTAGGGAAAGAGTCATGTTTTGTCTTGCTTTGTTCTAGATCTAGGTGGATCTAGGGAGGTCAGTTAGTGTCTGCACCTACGGATTTATCCAATAAAAGTAGGGCTACATGATCTCCCTGTCAAGGATCTCTGATTCTTGAGTCAAATGACCCTATGAAACCTTAGTGGTCTCCTTATGTATCTAAACATAGGCCCTTTTGGCTCTCTGGTGTAGGTCTTATGGTACCCGCAACCTTCCCTCTCTCTCCTACGAAATATTAGAGTATTGGGCATTAGATCCTTTTTCTGATAACCCCCCTCTTGATGTGACCTTGGGGGTTGACCTCTCGTGACCACGCGATTTCGAGCATAGCCTAAGCGGTTTGGGATCAAACTACTTTTCATTCCGCAATTCTCTCCGAGCCTCCATGTGTACTCTTTCCAAAACCACAGTCTGGATCTCGACCCACCCTCAACATCTTAAATCTCACACAACTCCTATCCCCGCAATTCTACGAGATCGTCGATCTCCTGATCTTGACAGTACTATCTGAACTGGTAGCTCAGATATTCCCTTTTCAAATCCATGGACCAGATCTGCTCTTCCTGAATCAACAGATGTGATCTCCTTCATGATTTCAGACTTCAGACTTTTCAAGTGTCAAACCCTGCTTTCCTCCATATGTCAATCTTCCGGAGTTGACAATTTGCGGACACATGTCCTCCTCAATCAATGACCCTACCTTTACTTCGGGTGTTTGACCTTTCAACTTAGATCAACGGTCCTGTGGCCCTCTTCTCGATCAACGGTCGAGATCTCCTTCGGTTCTTTGGACTTCTGGGATCTCAAATCTCAAACTTCACCCTTTTTCCCAATGGATTTTATCCAAAGGCTATAATCCACTAACGTGTGTCCTCTTGATCTGATGATCGAGGATTACTTTGGGTATTTATCCAGAGTGCATGGATCTATGCCACGTCTCTCTTAGATCTAACAATTATGAATTACTTTGGGACTTTACCCGGAGTCCACATATTTACACCATGTCTCCTCCTGAACTCACTGTATTTGATGACCCAAATTCACTTGGTCAATTCGACACTTGAGGTTTACTTAAAACGATGTGATAGTTCAGGTCTACTTCGAATAATCAAACGATTGATATTTTAATTCCGCTCTCTAACTCTCCAGACTTCAGAAATATCAATTCTCAAACCTTGGTAATTTCTCTCTCCTGATTTTGCGAAGCGCTAAGGCTCGTGCATCTTACTCTGATCATATGACTGTTGATCCTCTACATTGTGATCCAACAACCACTTTCTCTCCTCCTCTTGAGCTTTTGATTTCTTTTGACTTATAATATTTATCAGTCTTCAAAGGTCTTGACCTTTTCTCCTCCTACGAGTTCGAATCTTAGATCTCGTCAACACTTATGAAAAGTGATATCCCTTATGATCTTGATCCTTAAAGGATTTCAAATTCCCATGCACCCTTTGCATTATGGGATTTCGATAAATCAATTCAAAGGATTTCTTGAAAATAAATTCTTCTCACCCTCCTGCCATTCCTATGTTATGGTTCTTCGACGCTTAGTCGTTCCTTGATGTTGTGCACTCCTTGAACCTAGTCTAAGTTTCATTTTCTCTCTCTATGAACTCTTCTGAGTCAATCTGAGACTTAGATGCACTCCTTGTGTTCAACATGCACACCTTGCATAGAAGTTTCAGAACAGAAGCAATTGAAACTTATCTAGTTTTGTCACAAACTCATACAATCAATTTCTCGAATAGTCATACATGAACAAAAATGAACTAAATCACATACACAGAATGTAACATTCATTCAATCACACAATAAAATGAACACAGTCCCAGATTTGGGACAATTCTGTCTATTCTATTCATTCATGAAACAAATTACATAATCTTGCAGTTCTTCATTGCGTCTTTATTCTACTCTATTCTACTCTACTCTCTATCTTCTTATCTCATATTACTTTTACAATGCAACAAAAAAACTTTCTAAGGACTAGATCCACAAGCTCTCTTGTCCTATCTGCAACCTATCCTATCAAGTCATAGAAGTTACCTACTTTGTCCTATTACAATAACTAACAATTATTACCAGATAAGAGTCAACACTCAATATCTGCAACCCCTTACAGTCCTATACGACTTTACAAACACAACATATTTAAAAATGGTTTTCCAAAAATATCTCAATAACTCGATTTACTTCTGAGTTAAATGTTGATTTGAAACTCTGTCATGCTGAGATGTCATATATTTGCCTCCACACTTGCATCTTTGAATTTGAAGGCGATGCTCCTGCATCATACTCCTCTGGTTAAAATTTTCATGAACTCCTGTCCATGAGCTCCTGTGTTGTTTTTCCATGCTTCAAAATATCAGGTTCTGTGACCCAACTTGCATCTTCCATTGGATGATATTTCCACTTCACTAAGTATTCAGGATATGTATTCATCTTGGTCTTCTTCCACCTTTCTATTCAATGATTTTCTCCATCTGAGGTTTTTCTACCGTGGGTAATTGTTAGTCCCACTGAAATTCCTTTTGATCATCTGATTCTCCCACCTCATCTCTCCTGTAAGGATTCAGGTATGCAACATTGAATATCGGTGATATCCCAACATTGTTTGGAAGCTCAATTTCATAAGCATTAGCGGCGAAGTTTTTGAGAATCCTGCATGGTCCTATATTATTCATATTCAACTTGTTATGTGTTCCCCTTGGAAACCTTTATTTTCTCAAATGAGCTAAAAATACATATCCAACTTTGAATTAAACTTTTTTCCTCTTTTGAGCAACTTTGTTCTTGTATTTCTGGCTGCTGTCCTAGAGTTGTTCTCTGACTCTATCATGGAGTTTCTGCATTTTTGTTGCAAAATCTTCTGCTCCGATGCTTCTGAACTCTTCTTGATTCATATCTCTCAACTCTGTAATCCCTCTTGGCTATATACCATAAACAATTTCAAATGGACTTTTCCATGTGATCCTATTCACTGAATTGTTGAATTCAAATTCTGCTTGTGCTAGAATCTGATCCCATTGATGACCTTACTCAGTGAATAAAATTCTTAACAAGTTTCCTAGACTCTTGTTTACTACTTTAGTCTATCCATCCATCTGAGGGTGATATGATGAAATGAAGGACAAGTTTTTCCCCAGCCTCTTCCATAGATTCCTCCAAAAGTGTCCTACAAATTTGGTGTCCTTGTTTGAGATTATGCTCCTCGACAATCCATGTAGTCTCACCACTTCTATGAAAAACTAATTGGCTATGTGTGTAGCATCGTTTGTTTTCTAGCATGGTATGAAATGTGCCATTTTGGAAAATTTTTCCACCATAAAAAATATGGAATTGCTCCCTTTTTGAGATCTGGGCAATCCCAAAACAAAATCCATACTGATTGCATCCCATGGCCTTTCTGGAATTGGTAACAGCTGATACAGTCCAGTGTTTTGTTGTCTTCCTTTTTCATACTGACAAATTCTTCATTTTTTCACAAAATTTTTCACCTCTGTCGTCATTCTCGTACAATAATATGAATTACTCGGTTGTGCAAATGTCTTATCATGACCAAAATGTCCAGCTAAACCTCCACTATGTTTCTCTTTTAGCAGGTTATCTCTCATTGAGCTTCTTGGTATGCATAGTTGGCTTCCTTTGAACTGTAATCCATCCTGGATTAAATATTCAGTCCATGGGATTCTATATCCCAACAAGGGATTCTTGCATGCCTCATAAGCTTCCTTAAAATATGCATCTTCTCTATACATCTCCTTGAGGTGTTCAAACCCTAAGGTCTCTAATTGGAATTCCTGTACAATTAAACTCCTCCTACTCAAAGCGTCTGCAACTTTGTTAGCAGTTCCAACAATATGTTTAATAACAAAAGTAAAATTTTGCATAAATTCTACCCATTTATCATGTAATATCCCCAAGGACGAGCCCTAGTTGTATTTATAAATTGTAAACATGTTTTGTAGGCTCCTGAGATGAGTTACAATAAGCTAGGAGGCTTATTTGGTGATTAGGCCAGAGATTCTAGGTGTTAAAGGCCAGGAGCCTGATTTTGTATATGTAATTATCCTGATCATTAATAAAATATAAACACTATTGCATTGAGACCGACCATGAAGAAAGAGTGATGGGGGACTAAGCTTCCACAAGGTTGGGTAAGGGAGGAGGCTAAGTGTGTGCGTCTAGGGGCTAAGCTAGGGGACTTACCTCTAAATGGGATAATAATTTTTATTATTTCCTGAAGGCTAAGGTGGACATGTTGAGTGTTGTCCTAAGTTCCTATAAAGGGAACGTGTGCTAAGTGGAACTCATGCGGCTCTAGGAATACAAGTGTCAACCTAGGCACATGTAGTTATAGCTGGGAAATCCAGCGTTGTTGGGTTCACATCCCATTCTGTCATCCTTCGCCTGAGTTTGCTGGGATCTGGGGCGTCTGAACCTGTTTTGCCTTTGCATTTGCATGTGCATTATGTTTTTGGTCACGCACCCTAAAATCCATGGGAAAACCGATGGACTGATCTGTGTCTCTGGGGAAGTCTGAGTATCCCGTATTTGTTTGAGTCGTGTGGTGTCATAAATGTGGGATGTTTTGGCCACGCAGTTCATCCGTGAGTCGTTTTGTGTCTCTTGAGGAACCCGACACCTCGGTAATCACCTTAGACATGCTATGTTTTAGCGTTGGATGTTGTTTCCTATGGTGCCATGCCCATCTACTGATGCTTCTATCATCCCTGTGTGAATGAGTGTTGAACCGTTGTTGTTGTCCTTCTTGTGTTGGAACGGAGTTGAAGAAGCAGGTTTTCAGGTCTATGTGCAACACTCTCTCTAGGTGAGAGAGGTGGTTGTGGTTGAAGATGCAGGTTGTCAGGCTTGTGAACAGATCTCTCCAGGTGAGAGAGTTTGTTGGGAAGTGGTTTTCTCCCAGAGAGAGTCCAACACCAGCTACAAAGCTCTGAGAATTCTTGATCCGGCATGTTGTCGAGACCCGGAGAGGGAGGTGAAGCAATCGATGGACTGTGCTTGTGAAGGTGTATACTCCCGAGTGGAACAAGCAAGTGGGGAATGCGAGTCCATGAGTAGTGGGCGTAAGAAGGCTACTGGAGAGAATCCTTCCATTTGTACTGTGTAGTTTCCTGTGACCTCAGCCTAGTCTAGGATTCCCTTTCCCTGGGTGGAGCTTAGTCCCATCTCGGGGGTGACCCACTGCTGAGCGTGATGAGCAATGTGGTCTATGGCTGGGAGGTCCATGAAAGGTCTGCAAGTAGTTGGTGGAGTTACTCCAGTTTGAAAGATAAGTATCATCATGTGTTTCATATCAATTAAAATGCATGTCTGTGATGCTTGCATGTTTTCATGTATTCTGATGCATGTATGAATTGTTGTTAATTCTATTTAAGTCTGTATGATGGGAGTAACTCTATGTTAAATGTGTAAATTTGATTTAATGCATATTATATATATAAGTGTATATTCCAGGTAGTGGTGTTGCCCGACAGTGGGGTTGATGGTTGGGGATGTTACAAATTGGGGGGTGATGCAGATGAGATGATGTTGATTAAAGTTAGAATTTTGATTACAAAGAGTAGATCGAGAAGATGCTGATTGGAAATTTCTGAGGGAAGTTGGAACTCCAGGATCGATGGTGCTCTGAGACTTCCTGAGCCGACCTGTTGTTGAAGCCCAAGGAAAGGGAGGTGTAGCAGCCGATGGACTGTGTGATAGTGAAGGTGTACATTCCTGGCATGGGATAGGAATGTGGGGAATGAGAGACCATTGGTTGGAGTGCTGCTAAGGTTTGAATGGTTGGAGTGCTGTTGAGGTTTGGTACCTTGGCCTAGACCATGTGGATATGGATTGTGGACTGTGGCTATCTTGGGAAGCCATTGCCCTGATGGAGTCATAGCCCTGCTCAGGGGTGGAAGGTCTTCTCAAATCAAAATATAAGTACAATTCTCTAATTAGTGTATGTTGTGTATGTTGTATACAATATATAATGTTATTAGAATTGTTTGTATATACATATATATACATTTCATATATGATTTCATTACCTACATCCATGACTGTACATAATGTGTTTCATATTTCATTTCTTAAAGAATATATACTTGATGCTAATCATGTAATTGATTGGAATGTGATTCAGGTGGAGCAAGAAGGCGTCTTGCAAGTGCATCCGGTGCGCATATTTGACCAAGAAATGAAAGCAGTTATGGAATCGAGCCATAGGGATTGTAAAGGTCCAGTGGACCTGGTACGGTCTCGAGGACGCGAGATGGGAGCATGAAGGTGCTATGTGGGCAGAATACTCGCATCTTTTTTAATATTTTGGAAATCTTGTTGATGCTGTGTGAAAGTTGCACTGAGGACAGTGCAAAAATAAGGGGAGGGGATTGTAATATCCACAAGGATGAGACCTAGTTGTATTTATAAATTGTAAACATGTTTTGTAGGCTGGTGAGTCGATTTATAATAAGCTAGGAGGCTTATTTGGTGATTAGGTCGGAGAGCTTAGTTGTTAAAGGCCAGGAGCCTGATCTTGTATATGTAATTATGCAGATCATTCATAAAACATAAACATCGTTGCGTGCAGACCAACCACAAAGAAATAGTGATGGGGGACTAAGCATCCACAAGGTTGGGTAAGGGAGGAGGATAAGTGTGTGTGCCTAGGGGCTAAGCTAGGGGGCTTACCTCTAAAGGGGATAATAATTTATTATTATTTCATGAAGGCTAAGGTGGACATGTTGAGTGTTGTCCTAAGTTCCTTTAAAGGGAACCTGCACTAAGTGGAACTCATGCAGCTCCAAGAAGACAAGTGTCAACCTAGGCGCATGTAGTTATAGCTGGGAAAGCCAATGTTGTTGGGTTCGCTTCCCATTTTGTCACCCTCCGCCTGAGTTCTCTGGGATTTGGGGCGTCTGAACCTGTTTTACTTGAACCTGTTGTCCTTCTTGTGCTGGAATGGAGTTGAAGAAGAAGGTTGTCAGGCCTATGTGCAACACTCTCTCCAGGTGAGAGAGGTGGTTGTGGTTGAAGAGGTAGGTTATCAGGCCTATGAGGAGCTCTCTCCAGGTGAGAGAGTTTGCTGGGAATTGGTTTTCTCCCAGAGAGAGTCCATCACCAACTACAGAGCTCTGATAATTCCTGATCCAGCCTGTTGCTGAGACCCAAAGAGGGAGGTAAAGCAACTGATGGACTGCACTTGTGAAGGTGTATACTCCCTGATGGAATAGGCATGTGGGGAATGAGAGTCTGTGAGTAGTGGGCATAAGAAGGCTCATGGACAGAATCCTTCTAGTTGCACTGTGCAGTTTCCTGTGACCTCAGCCTAGTCTAGTATTCCCTTGACCTGGGTGAAGCTTAGTCCTAGCTCGAGGGTGACCCACTGCTGAGCATGATGAATAGTGTGGTCTATGGCTAGGTGGTTAGTGGAAGGTCTGCAACTAGTTGGTGGAGTTACTCCAGTTTCAAAGATAAGTATCATTATGTGTTTAATATCAATTAAAATGCATGTCTGCGATTCTTGTATGTTTTCATGTATTCTGATGCATGTATGAACTTTTGTTAATTCTATTTAAGTTTGTATGATGGAAGTAACTCTATTTTAAATGTGTTAATTTGATTTAATGCATAGTATATATATAAGTGTATATTCCATGTAGTGGCATTTCCTGATAGTGGGGTTGATGGTTGGGGACGTTACATAGCATGTCTCTGATTCAAATTTTCTTTCCTGGTAATAAAATACAAATCTTGGTTATCACTGTACAAGACAAATTCTTTAGGAATTAGATAGTGCATCCACTTTTTCAAATCTTGAATCACTGCATAAAGTTCTTTGTCATATGTGGAATACTTCTTCTTGGTGTCATTCAAATTCTCATTGAAATAAGCAACTGGTCTATTATCCCGACTCAAGAATTCTTCAATAGCTAATCCACTTGCATCACATCTCACTTGAATTTCTTTTCCAAAATCTAGTAAAACTATAATTACTTGTTCTATGATCTTCTCCTTCAACACTTTGAAACTTTTTTCATCTTCCTCTATCTAACTGAAATAATTGTGTTTCTTCTTAACAATGTCCATCATGGGCATACATATACCACTAAAAATCTTGATAAACTTTCTATAAAAACTTACTAACCCATGAAAACTTCTCACCTCAAATATGTTGCTTGGTGATGGCCATTCTTTGCTTGCTCTCACCTTTTCTGGATCCATCTTCAATTCATTTGAAGAGATCACAAAACCCAAGTATATGAGTTCCTTCTTCATAAAAGAGCTTTTCCTCAAATTTATCAACAATTTCTCTTGCTGCAACTTTTCCATCATTGATGTAAAGTGTCTTAAGTGTTCTCTCTCTGTCTTACTGAATATTAGTATGTCATCCGGATATACTTTGACAAATTTTCCTATGAAGTATTTCAATACTTCATTCATCAATCTCATAAATGTGCTTGGTGCATTTGTCAACCCAAATGGCATGACGATCCATTCAAACAATCCTTCATTTGTCTTGAATGTTGTTTTCCATTCATCTCCCTCTCTCATCCTTATTTGATGATATCCACTCTTCAAGTCTATCTTGGAAAAATATCTTGCTCCACTGAAAAAATACATCAAATCATCCATCCTTGGAAAATGGAATCTATACCTAATGGTTATCTTGTTGATGGCTCTGGAATCTGTACACATTCTCTATCCTCCATCCTTCTTTGGAATTAACACAGTTGGTACTACGCATGGGATTAAACTTTCCCTGACTAAACCTTTATCCAACAACTCTTGGACTTGATTTTTGACTTCCTCATTCTCCCTAGGTGTTAACCTATAAGCCTCTTTGTTTGGTAAACTAGCTCCTAGAATAAGGTCAATATGATGGCTTATACTCCTAATGGGTGGTAATGAGTGAGGTAACTCATCCACTACTATGTCAGTAAAGTTTTCTAACAGTTCTTGGATTTATTTAGGAAAATATTCCACATAAGTATTTGTAAGGATAACTCTTGGCTTCCTCACTACATCAAACTATATTTATTTTTCCTTCTTTATTTCATTCAAGAGTTCCTTCCCACTCATGAGAAGTATACTTGAACTAGCTTCCCTCTTTTTCTCTTTTTATTCTATGGGTAACAACATATGTGCCCTACTATTCTTTTCTAGGGTAGAATTATTCTTCCTCCCATCATGAATAGATTTTCTGTCAAATTTCCACGGTCTCCCCAATAAAATATGAAATACATCCATATGAATTACATCACATAATATTTCATCCCTATAACCTCCTATTTTAAATTCAACTTGGCATTGTTGACTTACAATTACTTGATGTCCTTTCTGCAACCATGATACCTTGTATGGGTTTGGATGTCCAGTTGTCTTCAACTCTAGCTTCTCCACCATCTCCATGGATACTAGATTGTTAGTGCTCCCACTGCCTATGATCAAATTGAAAACTATGTCTTTTGTCTTGCGAGCAGTCCTGAACAGACTTATTCGTTGAACTGGTTCTTCTACCTCCTTCTCTTCTTTAAGAAGGATTTTCCTCATCATGAGGTTCCTTCCTCCTTCTGTTGCTTCTTCTTCCACATGCTTCTGTGCTTCAACAATGTGTGCTTCACCTCCTCCTTCTTTCTTTCTCTCGGGACATTCCCAAGACTTGTGTCGTGGTTTTCCATAGGTATAACATTTGACTTCGCTTCCTCTGGCTCTTCCTCTTCCTCTGGAAAAAGAGCTTCTTCATCCATGTTGTCCTTCTTTATAAATTCCACCTTTCTCTGGGTGACTATGTTGTTTTCCAGCTTCATGCTTTGGTTTCTGGAACTTTTCTCTGTTGGTTTCCTTACCTCTGCTTGAATTTCCTCTTTTTTGTTGGCTTTGTTTCCTAGCCAATTTCTCTTCAGCTTTCAAGGATTCTTGATAATCAACCTCTACTTTAATAAAAGACATCATGTTGATCTCCTCTTGTATTTCATATCTCAGACCATTGATATATCTGGTTGTTTTCTCACTTTATTCTCTTTCTGTCCATCCCTGATGTGCAGTCTATAAAATTCTTCAATGTATTCCTTCACTGATAAGATTTTTTGTCTCAGGTTTTGCAATATTCTGAATAGATTGATTTGATAGTCCTTCAGGATAAATTTGTCTTTCAACTTGGCTACCATCCTATCCCAATTATTAATTTTTTTCTTACCTTTTCTCCTACATTCGGCTTGCAGTTCATCCCACCATAGCGCCTCATGAACTTTCAGTCTTGTCATTTCATTCTTCACCATGTTGTCTTCTTCGATATCTTCATAATCGAAAGACTTGTTCATAGCACGTACCCAATCTAACAATTCTTCAACTTCTAAATTACCTTCATACATTGGTACATCTATTCTTGCTCTGGCTCCTATTCTTGAAACAACTTTCAATAAGTGATCTTATGCAACATCCTTTGCTACATTTTCTTCAACCTCTATCTCTTCGCTCTCAACTTCAATGATATCTCCAACATCTAGTGCTCTCATCTACATTGTTTCCATGGCGTCCAATCTCATTCGGAGTCGCCTCATTTATTCTTCCATTTCTAGATTCGCTCTATGCCTCTTGGGTTGCATGATTCCACTGCGTCACCTTCTGATGCCTACAAACAGAAATCAAATTCTTGATACCACAATTGATATCAATTTACCTCCTTTCTCCTTTGTCTGTTATCTGCAAACAAACTCAATATCAGCTTTGATACCACCTGATGCAGCCCCCTACTCCCTCGTAGGGATACATGACCTCCTGATCAAGGATCTCTGATTCTTTAGTCAAATGACCCTCTAAAACCTTAGTGAGATCGGAAGCTGATGCAGCCCCCTACTCCCTCGTAGGGATACATGACCTCCTGATCAAGGATCTCTGATTCTTTAGTCAAATGACCCTCTAAAACCTTAGTGGTCTCCTTATGTATCTAAAAACAGGCCCTTTAGGCTCTTTGGTGCGGGTCTTATGGTACTTGCAACCTTCCCTCTCGCTCTCCTACAAAATCTCAGAGTAGTGGGCGTTAGATCCTTTTTTTGATAAGCCCCCTCTTGATGTGACCTTTTGCGATGACCTCTCGTGACGTCACGATTTTGGGCACGACGTAAGTGGTTTGGGATCAAACTAATTTTCATCCCATAATTCTCTTAGAGCCTCTGTGTGTACTCTTTCCAAAATCATGGTTTGGATCTCTGTCTTCCCTCAACGTCTTAAAGTCATGCAACTCCTGTCCCTGCAATGCTAAGGGACCGTTGATCTCCTGATATTGACAATACTATCTGAACTGATGATTCAGATATGCACTTTTCAAATCCATGGACCAAATCTAGCCCTCCTGAATCAACGGATGTAATATCCTTCATGATTACGGACTTCATAATTTTCAAGTCTCAAACCCTGCTTTCCTTCGTAAGTCAATCTTGCAGAGTTGATGATCTGCGAACACCTGTCCTCCTCAATCAACAACCTTGCCTTTACTTTAGGTGTTTGACCTTTCAACTTAGATCAATGGTCTTGTGGCCCTCTTCTCGATCAACGGTCGAGATCTCCTTCGGGTCTTCAGAATTCTGGGATCTCAAATATTAAATTTCACCCTTTTTCCCTATGGCTTTTATCCAAAGGATATAATCCACTGATACATGTCCTCTTGATCTGACAATTGAGGATTACTTTGGGTCTTTACCTAGAGTGCATGGATCTATGCCATGTCTCTCTTATATCTAACAACTATGAATTACTTCAGGACTTTACCCAGAGTCCACATATTCACACTGCATCTCCTCATGAACTCACGATATTTGACAGCCCAGATTCACTTGGTCGATTCAACATTTGAGGTTTACTTCAAACGATATGACAGTTCATATCTGCTTCAGATGATTAGAAGATTGAGATTTTACTTTAGCTCTCTGGACTTTGGAAATATCAATTCTCAAACCTTGGTAGGTTCTCTCTCCTGAGTGTGCAAAGTGCTAAGGCTCGTGCACCTTACTATGATCAGATGACTGTTGATCCTTTGCACTGTGATACAATGGACGTTGTCTCTCCTCCTCTTGAGCTTCTGATTTCTTCCTACTTAGAATATTTATCAGTCTTCAAAGGTCTCGACTTTTGCTCCTCCTACAAGTCTAAATCTTAGATCTCATTAACACTTATGAAACTTTTTATCCCTTCTTAGATTGATCCTTAAATTATTTCAACTTCACACACACTCCTTTTGTTCAAGGATTTCGATAACTCAGTTCGAAGGATTTCTTGAAAATAAATTCTTCTTGCCCTCCTGGCATTCCTCTGTTCTGGTTCTTTGATGATTAGTCTTTCCTTGATGTTGTGCACTCCTTGCACCTGGTCTAAGTTTCATTTTCTCTCTCTCTGAACTCTTCTGAGTCAATATGAGACTTAGTCGATGCATTCCTTGCGTTTGACATGCACACCTTGCATATGCGTTTCAAAAGATAAACAATTGAAACTTATCCAGTTTCTTCACAAACTCATACAAACAATTCTTCAACTTCTAAATTACCTTCATACATTGGTACCTCTATTCTTGCTCTGGCTCCTATTCTTGAAACAACTTTCAATAAGTGATCTTATGCAACATCCTTTGCTACATTTTCTTCAACCTCTATCTCTTCGCTCTCATCTTCAATGATATATCCAACATCTAGTGCTCTCCTCTACGTTGTTTCCATGGCGTCCAGTCTCATTCGGAGTTGCCTCATTTATTCTTCCATTTCTGGATTTGCTCTATGCCTCCTGGGTTGCATGATTCCACTGCATCACCTTCTGATGCCTACAAACAGAAATCAAATTCTTGATACCACAATTGATATCAATTTACCTCCTTTCTCCTTTTTATGTTATCTACAAACAAACTCAATATCAGCTTTGATACCACCTGATGCAGCCCCCTACTCCCTTGTAGGGCTACATGACCTCCTGATCAAGGATCTCTGATTCTTTAGTCAAATGACCCTCTGAAACCTTAGTGGTCTCCTTATGTATCTAAAAACAGGCCCTTTAGGCTCTTTGGTGTGGGTCTTATGGTACTTGCAACCTTTCCTCTCGCTCTCCTGCAAAATCTCAGAGTAGTGGGCATTAGATCCTTTTTTTGATAATCCCCCTCTTGATGTGACCTTGTGCGATGACCTCTCGTGACCTCACGATTTTGGGCACGGTGTAAGTGGTTTGGGATCAAACTAATTTTCATCCCATAATTCTCTTAGAGCCTCCGTGTGTACTCTTTCCAAAACCATGGTTTGGATCTCTGTCTGCCCTCAACGTCTTAAAGTCATCCAACTCCTGTCCCCGCAATGCTACGGGACCGTTGATCTCCTGATATTCATGATACTATCTGAACTGATGATTCAGATATGCCCTTTTCAAATCCATGGACCAAATCTAGCCCTCCTGAATCAACGGATGTAATATTCTTCGTGATTACGGACTTCATAATTTTCAAGTCTCAAACCCTGCTTTCCTTCGTAAGTCAATCTTGCAGAGTTGATGATCTGCGGACCCCTGTCCTCCTCGATCAACAACCCTGCCTTTACTTCGGGTGTTTGACCTTTCAACTTAGATCAACGGTCTTGAATTTCCTCTTCTCGATCAACGGTCGAGATCTCCTTCGGGTCTTCAGACTTCTGGGATCTCAAATCTTAAATTTCACCCTTTTTCCCCGTGGCTTTTATCCGAAGGATATAATCCACTGACACATGTCCTCTTGATCTGACAATTGAGGATTACATTGGGTCTTTAACTGGAGTGCATGGATCTATGCCATGTCTCTCTTATATCTAACAACTATGAATTACTTCAAGACTTTACCCAGAGTCCACATATTCACGTTGCATCTCCTCCTAAACTCACTATATTTGACAACCCAGATTCACTTGGTCGATTCAACACTTGAGGTTTACTTCGAATGATATGACAGTTAATATCTGCTTCAGACGATCAGACGATTGAGATTTTACTTTAGCTCTCTGGACTTTGGAAATATCAATTCTCAAACCTTGGTAAGTTCTCTCTCCTAAGTGTGCAAAGTGCTAAGGCTCGTGCACCTTACTCTGATTAGATGACTGTTGATCCTTTGCACTATGATACAATGGACACTGTCTCTCCTCCTCTTGAGCTTCTGATTTCTTCCTACTTATAATATTTATCAGTCTTCAAAGGTCTCGACCTTTGCTCCTCCTACAAGTCTGAATCTTAGATCTCATCAACACTTATGGAACTTTTTATCCCTTCTTAGCTTGATCCTTAAATTATTTCAACTTCACACACACTCTTTTTTTTCAAGGATTTCGATAACTCAGTTTGAAGGATTTCTTGAAAATAAATTCTTCTTGCCCTCCTGGCATTCCTCTGTTCTATTTTTTTGATGCTTAGTCTTTCCTTGATGTTGTGCACTCCTTGCACCTGGTCTAAGTTTCATTTTCTCTCTCTCTAAAATCTTCTGAGTCAATATGATACTTAGTCGATGCATTCCTTGCGTTTGACATGCACACCTTGCATATGCGTTTCAAAAGATAAACAATTGAAACTTATCCAGTTTCTTCACAAACTCATACAATCAAATTATCGAATAGTCATACATGAACGAAAATGAACTAAATCACACGAAATCACATACATATAATGTAACATTCATTTGATCACACAATAAAATGAACACAGTCCAAGATTTGGGACAATTCTATCTGTTCTATTCATTCATGAAACAAATTACATAATCTTGCAGTTCTTCGTTGCGTCTTTCTTCTACTCTATTCTTTTCCACTCTCTATCTTCCTATCTCATAATACTTTTACAATGAAACAACAAAACTATATAAGGACTAGCTCCATGAGCTCTCTCGTCCTGTCTGCAACCTATCCTATCAAGTCATAGCGGTTACCTACTTTGTCCTATTACAATAACTAACAGTTATTACCAGATAAGAGTCAACACTCTATACCTGAAACCTCTTACATTCCTATACGACTTTACAAACACGACATATTTAAAAATGTTGTTCCAAAAATATCTCACCTATCAAGTCATAGCAGTTACCTACTTTGTCCTATTACAATAACTAACATTTATTACCAGATAAGAGTCAACACTCTATACCTGGAACCCCTTACATTCCTATACGACTTTACAAACACGACATATTTAAAAATGGTGTTCCAAAAATATCTCAACAACTCAATTTACTTTTGAGTTAAATGTTGATTTGAAACTCTGTCATGATGAGATGTCATATATTTACCTCCACGCTTGCGTCTTTGAATTTGAAGGCGATTCTCCTACATCAGAGAACAATGATATCAGATATAAGAAAGTATGGAAAAGAAAATATGAAGAAGAGGTGAACAAGGACCAGGTCTTAGAGATCACAAGATTGGCAATAATACGAGATGAAGACAAATCTACAAAGAAAAAGGAATATGTCAAATATAGAAAGGTTTGGAGAAGAAATAAAATAAAATAAAGACGAGTGAATAAAGAACATGTTCCATTGATCACAAGATTTGCAGTAGCGTGGGAAATAAAATAAGAGAAGGTAAATAAGGAACAGGTTTAAGAGATTGTACTTTTAGGAATTATAGCATGAGATCAATCCATAGACATAAAGGGTAAATTCAAACGTCCGAGAGATGATGACTCTATAGGCTAAGAGGAAGATGACTCTGAATTAGAGAATGTATTCTTCTAAGCCATCCAGTATGGTGACTCTTAGGTAATATGAATATGAGACAGAGGGAGTCTATGCAAAAGTTGAGACAGATCATAGAATCATCCTTTAAGAAGCTTACAGAGTTCAAATAGATAGACTCAGAGAAATCAGTTAGTAGAAGTACATTTTGACAGATTGATCAGTTGGAAAATTACAACACAGGATATTCTAGATATGCATAGTTTGGTTTACAAATAGAGAATATTGGTGGACACATTTGATATTTGATGATGAGTTGTAGAAGTGAAGACTTCATGGTAGTACAAGCGATAGATGGGTCAACATTGTGGATAGTTGAGTAGCAAAGTCCTGGACAATATGGACATAGATGGATTCATAGATTGGTTCAGATAGTGGTTCAGAGATAAAGGAATATTATCATAATGGATGATAACGATACAAGAATATTTTAATTCATATTCTTTAATGCTTCTTATATATGTCATTTGATTACAAAAGGAAGCACCAATGGAAAAAAATCCAAAAGGAAGCAAGTACAAGAATCCTACAATTGTTCTACACGGAATCTTGTAGAGAATTCAAAGGAAGAGAAATAGAAGCAGGAAGACAGGTAGAAAGATCATTCGGAGAAGTTGTGAGACAGATAGGTATCAACATAGGTATGGTTCCAAGAGGATATATGACAGAGATGATCATAGATAGAGCATTGACAATCATTCCATCAACATTGCATCATAGTGATACCATTTTTCAAAGGGGGAGAGGTTATTCAGATGAAGTGAGAGAGAGTAATCAGAGACTTAGAGACATAGAGAAATATCAAAGGGAGAAACCCAAAGTAAAATGCATACAGGGGGAGAAAACCTAGGGAGAGTTCAGTCAGGGGGAGAAGCCCCAAAGGGAGATACCCTTTTCCATTGATGTCTAAGGGGGGTAGATAGAAACATTGATGAGGTGAAATGATCATAGGTGAAGTATGAGCATGAGTATTTCCATGTCTAAGTGTTTCCATCAATGCCAAAGGGGGATATTTTTGGACATTTGGCTTAGGTTGATGGAACATTGTTTTGGATAGTTGGTTTTCATTGATGTCAACTTTTGGATAGTGATGTTGGAGATTGATTTCAACCCTTGGAGAAGTCCGATAGTGGATTCTTCTAGAACAAAGGTATGAGTAAGGGACTTGAGTTTGTTTGAGGTATAAAGACATGAAGACCAATGAATATGTAGGTAAGACTATCATGGATGGAAAGTAAACATCATGTTGTTTCTGGTGATATGTGGTACATCACATAGTTCCTCATGGCTAGTGAGATATGGATTTATGAAGTTGGAGAACCCTTTAGAGTAATCTAGAATCCCCTAGAAGGTCAACAAGAAGTCAAATATTCTAGAAAGCTTCTAGAGAGTCTTTAAGAAGATTCCTAGTCAAAGTGGTTGCAAAGAAAAAATATTTAAATAATAAAGTGGTCAAAGTGGTTGCAAAGATAAATTATTTAAATAATAAATTGGTCAAAGTGGTTACAAAGATAAATTATTTAAACAATAAAGTGGTTTCAACAAGAAAGTAGTTAAGGGCAAAGAAGTTATTATCTGACTAATTAAGGAATTGTTAGTTGCAACAAGAAGTGGTGAGTTTATATATTATGGGTAAAGTAGTTGTGATAAAAGGTTGAATAGTCAAAATGGTTGAACAAGAAATAAGTTAAATAATAAAGTGGTTGCAAAAAGAAGTTAGTTAATGGAAAAGAAGTTATGTGTTGACTAATTAAGGAAAGTTAGTTGCAATAAGAAAGTGGGTTAGCCCTAGAAGATGGAGAAAGGGGTAAAACAATTGCAAGGAAATTTCTAGAGGAAGCCACTTGGAAAAGTATAAATAATAGAGAAAGGGACTCCTATTAGTATCTACTACCTATTGAAAATTATTGAATATCTATTTTGTGAAAGGTTATTTGTAGATATACATTGACAAATTTGAGAAAGCATAGGTCTAAGCCAACAAAGGTATGAAGGAATGGAATTTTCATAGTTATGTAGGAAGTGAAGGAAGCATGATTTTAGAGGTTATCCATGAGCCGCAAGCATAGAGAAGCGTGGAAATCCGCATGCAATAGTGGAGGAAAGAGCAGATACCCGTGAGTTGTAGAAAGGGAAAGCACAGATCTATAGAAAGGTAAAGAAGGAAGATGATTGTTCCAGGTTGCACAATTTGTGGAGAGATTGCAGGTATGTTTGTCAAAGATTAGTTACAACAA
Organism: Picea abies; assembly: GCA_900067695.1. Taxonomy (NCBI): domain Eukaryota; kingdom Viridiplantae; phylum Streptophyta; class Pinopsida; order Pinales; family Pinaceae; genus Picea; species Picea abies. Next base: position 21,852 of record CBVK0104093058.1, read on the forward strand.
GGGTACTACAAAGATAAAGGCATGTTCATGATTATTATTTGAAATTGTATCTTAGTGGTTTCGTGGAGAATTCTTGAGGCATGAATTTATGAGTTTTGGTATATGCACTCTTGGATGTATGGTATATAATGTAAATTATGATTTGAGGCATATCTATTGAGGCACATTGTTGCTGCACTTAGCTTGGTTTTATTGACATATCTTGTGGTGCATTATGAGAGGCATTTTTTAGTAGTATTGGTACATGATTGGATTATGGGTGGTACACGATTGAGGCTACATAAGAGTGAGGTTGTGGCACATGGTTTGATTTAAGGGTTTCTTGTATTTAGTTTATGAATAGTGTAATGTATTACAAGAGGATTCTTGTTGGTTATCTTGGTGTATGTTTTGGTATATAGTTGAGGTACATGGATGATACATATAGTTGATGTGTTGGATCATACAAGAGGTACATGGTATGGTGATGTTGATGAGGCATATTTTAGTATAGTTGATATACATGTCTTGGAATATCATTAGAAACACATATTAATATTAGTATATTTTGGTGATGGTTATGAGTTTTTGTCAGTGGTTTAGGTTGATGCACATTTGGATGATATTGTGCATATGATTAAGA